>JALXFT010002258.1:0-188754 GCA_023376895.1 Aspiorhynchus laticeps | reverse complement strand
AATATATCAAAACTTCATTTCTGATTAGTAATATGCATTGCTAAGAACTTAATTTAACTTAACTTTAAACAACTTTAAAGGCAATTTTCTCAATATTTTATTTTTTTTTGCACCCTCAGATTCCAGATTTTCAAATAGTTGTATCTCAGCCAAATATTGTCCTGTACTAACAAACATACATCAATGGAAAGATTATTTATTCAGCTTTAAAAATACCCTTACGACTGGTTTTGTGGTCCAGGGTCACATATGAGTCTGGAGGTTTGGACATGTTTTGGACTGGCTGTGATGCATCAGGTGAGCGGTCAGACCATGATGTTAAACCAGCCGTCATGGAGTCAGAAGTAAAAGCCAACTCTCTTTCTTCACACCAGTTTCCTAACGTTTCAATCAATCCATTCATATCCAAGTCATGTCTGCTCAGAGGTCATGAGACGCTGGGCAGCTCTGTCATATCTATAATAACCATAATAACTGTGTGTCTAAATAAAATGACTGTATATTTAACCCCTTAAGGGAAAGTTAAAATATTTGATGTGCTCTATATACAGTATGTTTATAAATGTGATCATGTCTCTTCAGAAGACTTGGATTAAACCACTTGATTCATATGGATTATGTTTAGAATGTCTTTATTGAACCATCAAAGTTTTGGTTAAATGGACTACAGAAATCGCTCAGGTTTTATTAAGATTTTCATTTGTGCTTTGATGATAAAAGTCTTATGGGTTTGGGTAAGTAATTGATGACAGAGTTTCATTATTGGGTGAACTACGCTTTATCATAAATAATGTGATATTGCATAACTGATTATTTCAGACAAGACAAGTAAAAACAACTTAGCTAGTTCTGATTTTAGCTTACGTTTTAACTTTTAAAAGTTCAAAATTGAGGGGAAACAAGATAACAGATCTACTCAAAAAACACAAAAGAAGAATTGATCACATCTTGTAACAGATAACAGATGAGCGGACCGATACAAAACAGCGTTATACAAATTATGAGTGTTGTTATTGTTAACTACAACTAATAAAAGTAATTTTCATTAAATGAAATAAAGCTGAAATTAATTAAAATATTGTATTTTAAAAAAAAAAAAAAATTAGAAACTACTGCTTTGGAAACTAATTAAGTTTAAACTTTTAGGTGAAGTACTAAAATTACTAAAACTGAAATGGAGATAAATGTAAAAAATAAACATTTCAGAACTTATAAAATGAAAAAGTACTAAAAAAAAAATAAAAATTAAATAACTAAAAATATAAAATATTATATTATATTAGCCAATTCTAATATATTAATTAAATACTATTAAAAAGTATTAAATAATGTTATTTTAGTACTCAAATACTAAAATTACACTGATTATGAGCACTCTTTGAGCAACACTAGTTCATCATATTAGTGGCTGATACTTTGTGATATCTAATGCAATTTATTGATACTGAATGAGACATAATACAATTATTTTATTTAAACAATACGTTCACATGGCTTTCAATACCAAGATCTTGAGTTCAGCTCCCAGGGAATGGATGAGCTGAAATTTAGGACACTGTAAGTGACTTTGTATAAAATCCAACAGTCCCACAATAGTCAAATTTTAGCTGATTATTTGGCCCAGCTTATATACTACAGATGTTCATTCTGATTTTGCAATAAGTCAACATTACTACAACAGAAAGCTGCAGTTTACAACCCAAGGACTTCAAAGATCATTCAAAACCTAGAGGTTAAAATGAGGGCAAATGGGCCCTGGGGGCCCAGCCTGCTTCATCCCAGCAGGACTCCTCATGTTAACAAGTTTAACTCTGTTCTCCTGGGAGATGAGCAAGCAATGAGGCCAAGCTGTGCAGCAGGCAAAGTGGGTTTTTTCCCAGAATTGTGCAACACATCAATGTAAGGCAGAAGACACAATAAGAGACCGACCGAGCAGAGAGAACAACTAAACCTGCAGCCCAACCGACCCGAGGGGGAAGCTTATTTATTAAGCTTTATTATCTCAATAATGCTGCTTATTTATTATCTCAATAAAAAAAAAAATTGTGGTCCAGAGTCACATATTTCATGTCACATCATATATGACATTTTTTCTCTAAACATTCCACAGACCCCAATAAAAAAAAATACTTATTTAAACAGTTAGACTTGGCCAGGGTCACATAATAATTTTAATTCCTCATAGCAGTTTATTTTTGTTTCTGTGATTTAGAAATGCACCTTTACAAACAAAACATATCTGACTGCAAAATCACAGGAACCAGCTTCAAGTTCCTCGCTGTCTGATCTCTCAGTGCCAAGCATAACAGACTGATGAAAGTTTTTCTGAGGCAATATCTGTGCATTTCAGCCAGTCTTGTGACCCAATGCCATGTTTCACAGCAGAGAGAGTTCAGTGTGGTGTGTGTAGACTCTGTGCTACAGACTCTGTGTTTCTCAGTCTCCCAGGAATCATTTACTGAAGCTAGAACACGATTTCACGTCTTTGACTGACACAAAAGCAATGTACAAAAGTCTTTTGCACTAACTTCACATCAGTAACTACACTATTAACATGTGCAACATCAATTATGTCATTGTCAGAGAGCAGATAGCTGTTAGCTAATGATAGCTCACCCAAATAAGAGCCAAACCTGCTGATATTTCCACTCAATCTCGGTCTAACAACAAACACACAATTAAGCTGTCATAATATAATAACTAGCATCCTTTTAATATGCAACAGCGAGGACCTTCACGATATTAGCCTGATAAACAACATGCAACTATGAACTCAACTCCGTAAACACTGATATGAGACGAGATGATATCGCATGCAGTTATGTTTATGAAGCATTATTTGAGTGTATAACAGCTTGTTCAATCCTCTTACCTCGCAGTGTTAGAGTAGATGTGAGTGCTGCTGTCACTAGATGTTTGTCCTCGTTAACTCTGAGAGACGGTGATGATTTTACCGTATTTCCTCTAAACGAGCGGCATTTACACCTGCTCACTAAAGTCACTTTTTGAGACCTGCTGATTTACAAAATATCTGTGGCAAGCTGTTTTCAACATTTAATCCTTTAAAACTAGCTTGTATCTATTTTTACGTTGCTAGTATTAGGCCTATGTATTTTAATTAGGCCTATTAGTAATTAACCCAATGACACGTGACTTTTTGAGTAGTGTCTGGAGTGATGATTATTCAAAAATATTTCCTATCTCATTATTGACAAATAATGACTTTTCTAATTTAATTATTAGTTATTTTTTAATTTGTTACCAGTACCAATGGTAGCTATATTTAATCCAAATTTAACCATGGTTTTACTACAAATTAACCAAAAAAAACATGGGTTACTATATAATTAAACCATGATAACCATAATTTAACCATGGTATTTGTAGTAAAACTGTGGTTATACAAATGGTAATCATTACGCCAAAGAAAAAAAAAAAACATAGTTACTGCACTTTTACTACAATAAATCCACGGTTAATTTTCGTTAGGGTAAATAAATAAATTATTTTATTCTAGTGTCGTAATTTTCACATTATTCACCAAATATTATGATTTAATCTTACAATATTTCATTTTGTTTAAATAACTGCCTATTATTGTATTTTAGTTTGATTTTTATGTGCATTGTGTAATCATGTAGGGGAGAGTGGGGACGGTTGCAACATGGTTTATTTCTTCATTCAGGAATGAGCTACAGTGGTGATATTCATACTGCACATGCTGAAATCAGCCCCCATCCTTCCTGGATGAATTCAGGCACATGTGGACCATTCCTTTTACAAAAAATATATTTTCATGCTAAAAAAATTTTTTTTTTAATCTTCAGATTTTTTTGTCTTACTGTCTAAATTGTTTGTGTGAAGCATTGTAAAAACATATGATTATATCTGTGTTTACGTAGCTTCTAATATGCATAGCTTAGCATGTGTCAAAGATTTTGTGTCAAGCTTTATACCAAGATTTATCAAGGCTGTCAAGGATTTTGAGTCAAGCTATTTTATACCAAGTTTTATCAAGGCTGTCAAAGATTTTGAGTCAAGCTATTATACCAAGTTTTATCACGGCTGTCAAAGATTTTGAGTCAAGCTATGTATACCAAGTTTTATCACTGCTGTCCAAGGATTTTGAGTCAAGCTATTATACAAGTTTTATCACTGCTGTCAAAGATTTTGAGTCAAGCTATTATACCAAGTTTTATCACTGCTGTCAAGATTTTGAGTCAAGCTATTATACCAAGTTTTATCACTGCTGTCCAGATTTTGAGTCAAGCTATTATACCAAGTTTTATCAAGGCTGTCAAAGATTTTGAGTCAAGCTATTATACCAAGTTTTTCACGGCTGTCAAAGATTTTGAGTCAAGCTATTATACCAAGTTTTATCACTGCTGTCAAAGATTTTGAGTCAAGCTATTATACCAAGTTTTATCACTGCTGTAAAAGATTTTGAGTCAAGCTATTATACCAAGTTTTATCACTGCTGTCAAAGATATTGAGTCAAGCTATTATACCAAGTTTTATCAATGACTGTCAAGATTTTGAGTCAAGCTATTATACCAAGTTTTATCATGCTGTCAAAGATATTGAGTCAAGCTATTATACCAAGTTTTATCAAGACTGTCAAAGATTTTGAGTCAAGCTATTATACAAGTTTTATCACGGCTGTCAAAGATTTTGAGTCAAGCTATTATTACAAGTTTTATCACTGCTGTCAAAGATTTTGAGTCAAGCTATTATACCAAGTTTTATCACTGCTGTAAAAGATTTTGAGTCAAGCTATTATACCAAGTTTTATCACTGCTGTCAAAGATATTGAGTCAAGCTATTATACCAAGTTTTATCAAGACTGTCAAAGATTTTGAGTCAAGCTATTATACCAAGTTTTATCAAGGCTGTCAAAGA
This sequence comes from Aspiorhynchus laticeps, assembly GCA_023376895.1. Lineage (NCBI taxonomy): Eukaryota > Metazoa > Chordata > Actinopteri > Cypriniformes > Cyprinidae > Aspiorhynchus > Aspiorhynchus laticeps. The sequence continues at coordinate 183,855 of JALXFT010002258.1, read as the reverse complement.
TTTTGAGTCAAGCTATTATACCAAGTTTTATCACGGCTGTCAAAGATTTGAGTCAAGCTATTATACCAAGTTTTATCACTGCTGTCCAAGATTTTGAGTCAAGCTATTATACCAAGTTTTATCACTGCTGTCAAAGATTTTGAGTCAAGCTATTATACAAGTTTTATCACTGCTGTCAAAGATTTTGAGTCAAGCTATTTATACCAAGTTTTTCACTGCTGTCCAAGATTTTGAGTCAAGCTATTATACCAAGTTTTATCAAGGCTGTCAAAGATTTTGAGTCAAGCTATTATACCAAGTTTTATCACGGCTGTCAAAGATTTTGAGTCAAGCTATTATTCCAAGTTTTATCACTGCTGTCAAGATTTTGAGTCAAGCTATTATACCAAGTTTTATCACTGCTGTCAAAGATTTTGAGTCAAGCTATTATACCAAGTTTTATCACTGCTGTCAAAAGATTTTGAGTCAAGCTATTATACCAAGTTTTATTCACTGCTGTCAAAGATATTGTGTCAAGCTATTATACAAGTTTTATCACGGCTGTCAAAGATTTTGAGTCAAGCTATTATACCAAGTTTTATCACTGCTGTCAAAAATTTTGAGTCAAGCTATTATACCAAGTTTTATCACAGCTGTCAAAGATATTGAGTCAAGCTATTATACCAAGTTTTATCACAGCTGTCAAAGATTTTGAGTCAAGCTATTATACCAAGTTTTATCACGGCTGCCAAAGATATTGAGTCAAGCTATTATACCAAGTTTTATCACGGCTGTCAAAGATATTGTGTCAAGCTATTATACCAAGTTTTATCATGGCTGTCAAGTGTAGGGACAGTTGCAACATGTTGTCCCTTACCACAACATTGATACACTTGGTTAGCTGCTAGTTGGTCAAACTAGTTCTTAAGACAGTGACTATGTTCATGCAACTGGCCTTAGTTCAGTAACCTTTCACAGATGTTAACAGAAGTAGGCTATTATTAACTTTTAGTGTCTTGATTCTGATTAAATTAATATTTTGTAGTTCAAATGTATTGTAATAATTAACCAAGACAAAGTTGTTACTTGACATTTTTTTTTCCATTTACTATTCTTTTTTATACAACCAATTTAACTTATTAAAGACCACATCTATGAACAAATAAAATAAAGAAATTGCAAAATGATATTTAAGAATGGTTTTAATTACATTTTAATGAATGTTGCAACTGCCACTATGGACTGTTGCAACCGTCCACTGTTGTGGGGTCAGTTGCAACATTTGACTTTGTCTATTCAAGTATACATTTTGTGTATATAATCATATGTGCACGTGTTACAGCAATGTGGGTGAGTAGCCGACTGATGTGGCTTTATTGTATTAAAATTCTGGCTTTCTAATGCAAACAGTCTCTGAGAAACTAATGGAAATGCAAAAAGTGTTGCAACCGTCCCCACTTTTTGTATTTAGTACTTACTTTTTTATTTCTTCTTCTTTGCAGGTGTGCATATCTGTGTAAGATGCTCTGTTTTTGTTTTTAGGGTGACTACTTAACATTCTGTGAAGGGTCTACAGATGAAGAATAGCCTTTTGGTGAATTCTGGCACATTTACAGCCATGTTTATTAATGTGCATTGCCCCTGTGAACAAATAAACTCTCTCTCAGTGAAATTGAAAATAGATTCAATAGACAAAAAGAGACATCAGTAAGTGTCAGAAGGTGTGTAAACTTTTTGAATTAAATGCATGGTAAATTGTACTTATTTTGTCTTCTGGGAACATAAGTATTGGCTTCTTGAAGGGTACTAAATGAAAAAAAGGTCTTTAAACAAATTTTACACATCAATTCAAGTTTATAAAATTTAAACATCAAAACACATTTCCTCTCATTTAAATTTTGCATATTCTGCAAGGGATATATGAGCCTTATAAGCAGAACTGTAGCTTAGGATGCTTTTACAGAGTGTCAGAACCAGAAATCACCATTTGTTGATTACATTAGTTACCGATGACAGTTTACATTAGTGTTTAAATTAAATAAATTACATTCAAATTCAAAGTAATCACTTTGGGAATCTAAAATACTTTTCGTATGTAACTGTAATTTGTATATAAGTGTTAAATATTAAAATATATGCAAATGTTAAAACAGTTCCTACACTATACATTTTGACTGATTGTTTATGATATTCTGTGTATTACGGTAATGATTCAGCGCTTCTGTTATGAATGTGTGTTAAAGGTCATAGTTCATTACCATTGTAGGCTAATAAACACCAGAGAGCATATGTCTCACATCCGTTTTCATACTTACATAATTTAGTTAGACATGTCTGATTCATGCATGAACCTGGTAGCCTATAAAAGTATAATTTGCAGTCTGTAGACATGATCCAGTTTCAAAGCTTCCTGCATTAAGTAATTTGATTTCAAGAACATACTGTACAATAAGAGCTCAAACATCACAGCTGAGATAAATATAGTGCATGTGGTTATCAGAGGTTCTGAAGCAGAGAGATATGTCTTATCACAAAAACATACAGGCGATTTTTATTTGCTATCAATAATCTGTTTTAGCAGCAGCAATAAACTAGACTGCAGTGTCATTGGCTTATTGCTTTTTTTATGGTGGCAACAGTGTTGGGGAAGGTTACTTTTAAAAGTAATGCATTAAAATATTTATAATAAAATATATATATATATATATATATATATATATTATTAAAAATATTGAGTTATTATATTAAAAAGATTGTGTTAGTTACTTTTTATAGAAAGTAATTTGTAAAATGCATGACTTTTTCTCATCTGGACTGGGCTTGCTTGTTTGTTTTTAATATAAAAAGTTATAATTTTGGCCAGTGTAAAAGCCCTTTCACACCAAAAGTGACATGAATACGCCTCAGGCTGAAGGAACTGTAAATTCACGTCTGTACAGTAGAAGCTGAAACTCAAACAAACCTTGCTGTTGCGCTGCCGTTCTGTAAGAAGAATAGAAAGTTCAACACTCTTCAGCAATAACAAAAAATGAAACACAAATGTTATGTTTATCTAAAGTCATTTTTGCTTACTAGTATGGTTGAACTGGATCATTGAATGTCAGCAGCAAGACATTGGACAATAAAATTAAGTTTAATACAGAAAGGATATTTGTGTTAGTTAACATTATTGCAGGTTTGCATCATATTCTGAATTTGCCTTTCAATGGTTTATTAATTCTGAGGAATGCTGAATGTTTTTGTGCAGGTGAGATGAGTAAATGCATGTTCATATTTAGTCTAGAGCTACAGTAACATGTTTACACACACGCAATAAATGACAAAACAAAGAAACTGGCGTTACTTATTATTACTTATTTGTAAAAGTAAATTAAAAAGCAATGTGTTACTATAGTTACCTGAAAAAGTAATCTGATTATGTAACTTGCATTAACTGTTGGCAACAACAATATTTTGACTTTATTCTCAAAACATTTTGACTTTACACTCATAAGTCATAGCATTATGAGGTTAAAGTCATATGACTTTAACCTCATAATGCTATGACTTTATTCTTGAAATTTACTCTCGTATTGCTATTCTATTTGTTCTATTTCTATGACTTTTATAAAATGGTGGTAACAGCAATATGAAGATATAATTGTTCAATTAATACTTTCATTGTATTCTTCCATTTAATATAGTTCATTAACCTTGGCAACAAATAACCCTGACAGTTACCTGTTGCACGTTAAAATATTGAAATATTTCCGGTGTTATTTCACATTTATTTGTTGTAACTTCAAATCCAAGTTTAAATCTGGTGCATGAGTAAATTAATTTCCTGTCTCCAGGCTTTGAAGCTCATGAAGTCTGGAAGCAGTGCTCTGGTTGAAGTCTGGAAGTAGTGCTCTGGTTGAAGTCTGGAAGCAGTGCTCTGGTTGAAGTCTGGAAGCAGTGCTCTGGTTGTTGTGGATTGTACGTGGCTTGGCTCGTGGTCCGGGTGAAGCGGGTGAAGCGGGTGTTAGCGATGAAGCTCCTTCCTCCTCCAGCTGCCTTCTCTGATTCTCTGCATCCGGTAGGTCTTTCGGGCCACTTCACGCTCCTTCTCCTGCACCTCTGTGTCATCCAGCACCTCCAGACTGGGGATCTGACTGATCACATACTGCCTGTCATACACAAATATAGTAGTTAGTATGGACTATAATAGTATATATGTGACCCTGGAGCACAAAAACAGTCATAAGAAGCACGGGTATATTTGTAGCAATAGCCAACAATACATTATATGGGTCAAGATTATCGATTTGTCTTTTATATTAAGTAAAGATCATGTTCCATTAAGATATTTTGTAAATTTCCTACCGTAAATATATCAAAATATAATTTTTGATTAGTAATATGCATTGATAAGAACTTCATTTGGACAACTTTAAAGGTGATTTTCTCAATGATTTGATTTTTTTTTTGCACCCTCATGAAGGAGTGGATTGCAGATCTACAATGGCCCTCATAATAATGTTAATTATAATATTTCTTGAATAATTATTTATCACAGTTACATTTATGCATGTTGAATATGGCTTTAGTCTGCCTTTTTACTCTCTAAGAAGCTGATCTCATTGTGTGTGTGTAGTTAACCATATTTGATAATATTCAGGGCAGAGCCCGGCAACCTTGAAGTACAGATAAGTGTTCTCTGCGTATGTGTGTGAATGTCTATCTTTGCAGCTAGATGCAGACAGAGAGCTCGAGGAGGAAATCATCATTTGCCGTCACCCTGATGTCCAGGGTAACAGATATACGTCTCTGGAGAGACCTATTGCGTCTGACCTCTGATCAATTGTCTTCAAAATAATCACTAGAAGATATGCTTCGAGTTTTACGTCCATGTGTGGAGATTTTCTAACTTTATCTACCAACCAGAATCTTGCTTACCTATGTATTGACGTAATTAGGGACCTCTGTTAGAGTATAACTAGTGGTGTCTAGAACATGTGCGCAGAGCGGCCTACGAACTCCATCGCGAGTATTGAAGCTGACTTCTGCTGATGAAACTGCAAACTATATTCTTCAGTAAATGTTTCTTTAATTGATCGCATCTCTGACTCCTGGTCGTTGTTCATCATACCTGGTCCTTGGGTTTTAACTGTAATTCCCCAACACTCAGATTACAGATTTTCAAATAGTTATATCTCGGCCAAATATTGTCCTATCCTAACAAACCATACATCAATGATAAGCTTATTTATTCAGCTTTCAGATGATGTAGACATCTCAATTTTGAATAATTGACCCTTATGACTGGTTTTGTGGTGCAGGGTCACATATATCAATGGAAAGCTTATTTGTTTAGAATTGGTGTATCTCAAATCTCAATTTCAAAAATTAACTCTTATGACTGGTTTTGTGGTCCAGCGTCACATATAATAGTACGTAGTATGGACTCATATTAGACTTACATATAAGGTTGTTCAGATTGAATATTGAACAAAATGGCACAAATACTACAGCACAGCTTGCTTATTAAATTATTGTATTGAGAAATGATATTGCAAAACATGACCACTAGATGGCAGTACACCCTTTTGAAAGAGAAGTGTGCTTGATTGTATTGAATGTGCACTTGTAGTGTACTTTAAATCTTGGAAACATATATTTAAAAAGCTGTATGTGCAGATAATATAATATTAATTAAATAAAAGGCCACTTAACTGACTTAAAGTGAGACACTTTCATGACTCTTTCTTAACACGCTTAAGTACACTTTTAAAAAGTGACCTTTGTAATAATGTCAAATTAAACGTTTAATTTGATTTAAAGTGCATTTTAAATCATCATGTTTTAATAATCTTTTGTCGGGTCTAAAGAAGTAGCTAGACTTATTTTGAAACACATGTACATGCTTAGAATTTGAACTGTTGTGTGTTATTCAATATTACATTTAAAGTTAGTATATTTTAAATGTACTAAATTGCAGCATCATCATTACAAATGTATTTAAATACATGACATACAAGTTTCAACAGAAATGAAAATAAAGTATATTTTAGTTTTCAGCAGTACTTTAACCATATTTCAAAGACAATAGAATTATGAAATTACATATAAAGATGCACTTAAGTGGGTCAAAAAGCACTCTTAAATTTAGCTAATTGCAGGTGATATAAATTTAAATTATAATACATTTTCTTTAATTGTATTTAACAAGCAATTAAGCATCCAAAAACATTACATTCAGTTCAAACTTAAGTATATTCTTTTAAAGTATATTATTACCATAACAAATGTTCCTTTGAAAGTATGCTAAAGCGTACTTCTTTTTCAAAAGGGTATGTACCATCTGAAGTTTTCAAAACAGATCAAAAGTCCAGGATGTATGTTAACATCGTAAAATGTATATATTGGCAATATAATACTTACTATATAACTGCAGATTTCATACATCTCTTCTTCTCATACTTACCTGTAATCCACATACTGCGTGAGACTGCCTCCATTAAAGTAACTGGGTGCCGCTTCATTGTTCATCATACTGAGAATCCTACAATGAAACCAAACAGATAAATCGCTGGAGGTATAAAAACACTGTCTGCTGAGTAGTTAATGCATGAGTGAATGGGATTCTGAACTCACTTGATATTTGGGAACTTGCAGCAGATCTCCTCCACGATGATGGGCAGGTTGCTGATGTTGTTCTTGTTGATCCACAGGGTGGTGAGGCTGGGCATGTAGGGGAACTTGACATGTGCGCTGTAGTTATTGCAGTCCAGGATGAGTGTGCTGAGCTTCTCCAAACCAGCCAAAAGAGCCGGGTTCCGTTAGCAACTCAATTAAGGGCAATCACATGAAAAGTTAACCCTACACAGTGAAACAAAAATGTGACCCTGGACCACAAAACCAGTCATAAGGGTCATTTTTTTGAAATTGAGATTTGTACTTTTATTCATGTATGGTTTGTTATGATCGGACAATATTTGGCTGAGATACAACTATTTGAAAATCTGGAATCTGAGGGTGCAAAAAAATCTAAATATTGAGAAAATCACCTTTAAAGTTGTCCAAATGAAGTTCTTAGCAATGCATATTACTAATCAAAAATTAAGTTTGATATATTTATGGTAGCAAATTTATAAAATATCTTATGATTATGATTTTTGGCATTAAAGAAAAATCGATCATTTTAACCCATACAATGAATTTTTGGCTAAATAAAACTAAAATAAACTGCTACTTATGACTGGTTTTATGCTCCAGGGTCACAAATTATTCAGACAGCAGATATCATTTTTTATATTTTTTTTGGGTGCAGGACACTATAGTTAATTTTTGTAAGTGAGGATAGCAAAATAAAGTAAATTGTGACATATTGTACCCAAAAATTCTTCATACAGTGGACTACCAGTAAAACTGATAAAAATATGGGATCAAAAATTATTCAGACATTTTGACATTCAGTGTTTTGCTTAAGTTTTTTGTTTTGCTTTCCATGTAAAGCACTTTGAGTACCCAGAAAAGCACTATATAAATGTAACAAAATATTATTAAGTGTTTTATATTTAATTGCTAATGTGATCGTTTTACACCACAGACTGAACAAAATGAAGCATTGCTTGGTAATTGGTTGAGCTACCTACTTAACTGTGTACTTAGATTTAACAGCTCACAGCTATTCAACCGAATTCATTACATACCTTTCTCTCAAAGTTATCTGACATTATCAAGATTTGTTCTGACACAGTTTCACTCTGAGTTCTCGTCATATTTTATTACCATTTTCTAAACTACAGCGAATAAACTGATAATGTGAGAAATGTTGAAGGTGTCTGAATACATTTTGGTTTTACTGTATATCATATTTCTGTATCATATATACCATATCTGTATCATATTTAATAGCCTATGTAAATTTCTAAGGCCTCTAAATGATCAACATGATCAAAACTTTGCTGATAAACCGGTTGAACCCATTCTACTACATGCCTTGTGTCGTCTAAATGATACTAAAAGTGTAACTGTACAAACATCCACCTTCAGCTTGTGGTTCACGTGTCCTTTTGCTGTGAAATCTTTACTGATTTTTAGAAAGTAAATCACTTTTAAATTGTTAGTAATATGCATTTTATGTAAGCATCCACTATACTGTTATAAAGATCTCATCATTTTACATTATAATCAGAATTTCATCTTACTTTTTGGCCATATAAATATCGGCATCTGCACCAAATTGCAAATTATTACTCAGTTTGTGGCTCTGAATTGAGTGTTACATATCTGTGCGTTGCAAAAGTATGTGAATCTCTAGGTTTAGCTGTTGATTTGAAGGTGAAATTAGATCTGTTAAGAGGTGTTTTCATTCAGTGGAATGACTATCAGGTGTCAATGCCTGCCCTGTTTTATCTAAAGAACAGGGATCTATTAAAGCTTGATCATGTTTGTGGAAGTGAATCATGTCACGAACAAAGGAGATCTCTGAGGAGCTCAGAAAAAGAGTTGATGTTGCTCATCAGGCTGGAAGAGGTTACAAAACCATCTCTAAAGAGTTTGGACTCCACGAAACCACAGTCAGATTGTGTACAAATGGAGGAAATTCAGTTCCACTGTTACCCTCCCCTTTGTTGGTCGATCAACAGAGATCACTCCAAAGCAGAACATGTAATAGTCTGCGAGGTTGGTAACTTAAGGGCTTTCTCACATTGGCTAATGTTAATGTTCATGAGCCCATCATCAGGAGAACACTGAGCAACCATGTGTGCATGGCAGAGCTGCAAGAACAAAGCCACTGTTCTCCAAAAAGAAACGTGCTGCCCGTCTGCAGCTTGCTAAAGATCATGTGGACAAGCCAGAGGACTATTGGAGTGTTTTGTGGACGGGTGAGACCAAAATATAACTTTTTGTTTTAAATGAGAAATGTTATGTTTGGAGAAAAGAACACACTGCATTCCAGCATTCCAGCATTCTTATCCCATCTGTGAAACATGGTGGTGATAGTATCAGTTTTTCTGTATCTGAACCAGGACAGCCTGCCATCATTGATGGAACAATGAGTCTCAAAAAAAAAAAAGAGAGAAATTGGACCATGAAGCAAGACAACGACCCCAAGTGGTTTTACCAAAGAATGGTTAAAGAAGAACAAAGTTAATGTTTTGGAACGGCTGAGTCAAAGTTCAGACCTTAATCCAAATGAAATGTTGTGGAAGGACCTAAGCAAGCAGTTCATAGGACGAAACCCACCAACTTCACAGAGTTGAAGTGGTTTTGTACTGAGGAATGGGCTAAAACTCCTACATGATGCAGTTATCGCTGCAAAAGGGGGTCACACCAGATACTGAAAGCAAAGATTCATATACTTTTGCCATGCATAGATAAATAACAATGGATAATTTTTCTCAATAAATAAATGGCAAAGAAAATATTTTTGTCTAATTTGTTTGATTGGGTGCTCTTTGTCTACTTTCAGGACTTTCAGAAAATCTGATGATGTTTTGGGTCAAGTTTCAAGTTTTCAAGTTTCAAGTTTTATTTGTCACATACACGACTATACAGAGATTGTATAACCAGCAGTGAAATGTGAATCAGGTCCGCTCCATGGACAGTGCAAATATTGTAGAATACAACAATAAACAATAAGATATAAAGCACAGAATATAAAATATAAAATATAAAGTATAAGAGAATGTGCATGACAGTATGCTTTAGAATTAGATATTAAGATAAGCATGACTGTACGGGAGGGGGGGGGGTGTGCAAACAGGTAGAACATGATGACATGAGCAGCAATCACAAAGAATAAATATAAAATATGATAAGATATCAAGATACAGAAAGTGTTGTGTGCAAATGACAGTATTGTGTGCAAAGACACTGTCAGTATGAGGTAGATGATAATGGGTGTGAGTATATTACAGATTGTGAGTGATTAGTCAGTGAGGTCATCATGATGTTAAGAGTTCAGTTCAGTTTGAATTCAGGAGCCTGATGGCCTGGGGGAAGAAGCTCCTCCTGAGTCTCTCAGTTTTTGCCATCAGGCTGCGGAAGCGCTTACCAGATGGCAGCAGAGTGAATAGACAGTTTCCAGGGTGATTTGAGTCTTTGGTGATTTTGACAGCTCTGCTTCTGCAGCGTTTGAGGTAGATGTCCTGCAGAGAGGGGAGAGCAGACCCTGAGATGCGCTCAGCTAAGCGCACAACTCTCTGCAGGGCCTTGCAATCTTGACTGGAGCTGTTTCCATACCACACTGAGATGCACTGAGTCAATACACTTTCTATGGTCCCTGCATAGAAAGTTTTCAGGATTGATGGTGAGACCCTGAATTTCCTCAGCTGTCGCAGATGGTACAGTCTTTGCCTGGCTTTCCTAACCTGTGTTTGAATATGTGTAGTCCAAGTCAGGTCCTCGGAGATGTTTACGCCGAGGTACTTGAAGCTGCTTACTCTCTCCACAGGGGTCCCATTGATCATAAGAGGAGTGAAGGGCAGCAGGTGTCTCTTTCTGAAGTCCACAATCAGCTCTTTGGTTTTGCTCACGTTCAGAGAGAGACAGTTGTCCTGGCACCATGCTGTTAGTCTCTCCACCTCATCCAAGTATGCGGTCTCATCATTGTTGGAAATGAGGCCCAGAACCACAGTATCATCAGCAAATTTGATAATAGATGTGGAGCTGTGAGAGGACACGCAGTCGTGTGTGTAGAGAGAGTAGAGCAGGGGACTCAGGACACAACCCTGTGGGGCTCCTACATTCAGGGTGATGGAGTTGGAGGTGTACTGGCCTACCTTCACCACTTGAGGTCTGCCGGTGAGGAAATCTTGGATCCAGTCACAGAGTGTAGAGTTTAGGCCGAGGCCTGTGAGTTTATTAGTCAGCTTGATGGGGACTATGGTGTTAAAAGCTGAGCTATAGTCTATAAATAGCAGCCTTGCATAGTTACCATTGCTGCTGTCAATGTGTGTGAGGGAGGAGTGGAGAATGTGAGAGATGGCATCATCAGCTGATCTATTGGAGCGATATGCAAACTGGAGAGGGTCCAAAGTAACAGGGATAGATGAGCTAATGTGGCTCTTAACAAGTCTCTCAAAAACCTTCATGACTATAGATGTGAGGGCCACTGGATGATAGTCATTCAGGCAAGAGGGTTTATTGTTCTTAGGCACAGGGATGATGATGGATTTTTTAAAGGAGGTGGGAACTACAGAGGTAGCAAGGGACTCGTTGAAGATAGAAGTGAACAAACCAGCAAGCTGATCAGCGCAGGACCTCAGGACACGGCCAGTAATCCCGTCAGGTCCAGCCGCTTTCCTGATGTTCACTCTCTTTAGTGCCCTCCGAACCTCGTCCTCCGTCACGGTGATCAAATGATTCTCGCTTCTCTGCCTGCTGCTTCCTGACGCGCTGCTCGGCAGAGCCGCGATACTGCCGTTGCTTTCAAATCGGCCGTAGAAGGTGTTTAATTCTTCGGCCAGCGACGGATCTGCTCTCACCTCTGCGGAGGATTTGTTTCCAAAGGCACAGATGGTCCTTAGTCCCTGCCACATGCGTCGAGAGTCATTGAGCTGAAAATGAGACTCAATTCTCTCTTTGTAGCGATGTTTGGCGGCACTTACAGCTCGTCTGAGAGCATAACACGATGCTTTATACACGCTCATATTCCCAGACAAAAGAGCCTCGTTGTATGCGGCAGTGCGTTTGTTAACCGCATCACGGATTGTTCTGTCCACCCACGGTTTCTGATTAGGGAAGGTCCTTACAGTTATCGTTTCTGTAGCTTGTTCGGTAAGTGTGTTTACAAAGCTCACTGCTACATCCGTGAACTCGCTGACGTCAGATGAGCTCGCCCTGAACATGTCCCAGTCGACGTCATCAAGAGCCGACTGTAGCATAGCTTCAGAGTGGGAGGACCAACGCATCACTTCCCTCTTCACCGGGGGTTCCTGTGCGAGCCTTTGTTTATACTCCGGTGTGAGGAAAATGGCGGCGTGGTCAGACTTACCAAAGGACGGTAGAGAGCGGGCTTTGTATGCATTCTTAAACTGAGAGTAGCAGTGATCCAGTGTATTCGGTCCTCTGGTTGGACAGGATACATGCTGGTGAAAGTTCGGCATGACCTGCCTGAGGTTGGCTTTGTTAAAGTCCCCCGCGATGATAAAGGCAGCGTCAGGATGTTTGTTAATGTAGCCGCTAATCACATCGTGAAGTTTAGACAAAGCCAAGCCGGTGTCTGCCTGAGGTGGAATGTAAGCAGCAGTAGCGATGACCGCGGAGAACTCGCGGGGTAAATAGAATGGGCGGCAAATGATGGATAGATGTTCCAGATGAGGCGAGCAGGATCGCGACAGAGAGGAGATATTACTGGGGTCACACCATTTCTTGTTAGTCATGAAACACACTCCTCCACCTTTGGATTTACCGGCCTCCGCTGTTCTGTCCATCCGTAAAACAGAGAAGTTGTCAGACGGCGTTACAGCAGTGTCCGGAACCGAGGGCGTGAGCCATGTTTCAGACAAACAGATGATGTTACAGTCACTTATGTCCCGTTGGAAACTTATCCTGGCTCTAAGATCGTCCATCTTATTCTCCAAGGATTGGACATTAGCGAGCAGAATGCTCGGTAAAGGAGGACTGTGAGCCCTTTTCCTCAATCTGTTTCGAATTCCAGCGCTATTTCCACGGTGTTTCTTGTACCGTCTCCTGTGGCCTTTGTTCTCTGCGTTCCGAAGAATCTCAAGAGGCCACGATGGATTCGGTGATAAAGTGTCCTGAACCAGGTTAGTGAAGCGGTTTCCAATGTCCAAGAGTGTACTTTTGTCGTAGGTGATCAGTGCCGACGTTATGTGTGCAAAAAGAGAAATTAAAAATAAGTAAAAAAGTAAATAAAAGCACAGTCTTAGCGGAGCGACCTGGACGGCGGCCGAGCATAGCAGCGCCATCTTGGGTCATATTTATGCAGAAGAAATATAGAAAATTGTGAAGGGTTCACAAACTTTCAAGCAGCACTTGAATGTTGTATATGTATATATATATATTGGTCGTTCCACGAAATCGGTGCCAAAATATTGATTAAATAAAAAAAAATGTAATCAATATTTTTTAAATATCTATGAAATGAAGACCTTAAAATGACAAGAAATTGTATTGTGCCATCTCAGGAATTTATTATTTTATGGCTATTTATCTACCTTCAAGTTTTTTTGTCAACCCTGTTACTGACACAAGCGTTACTAGATACTATAGTTTAATTAGAACTCATATGCCACTGAATGATATAGGCATTAACTCAATGATATACCAAGGGTGACCTTTAAAATGTTTGAATTTTACACAGACAATCTTTAAAAACAGGGTCAAACCTAATCAATGTCATCACTGTTACCCACATGTCAAAACCTGTTTTGTTTTTTTTTATAAAAAAAAAATATCATCAAAAATATAACATTATAGAGTGAGAGAAACATGCTTGTGTTTCAAGTATATAGGAATCCTGGATGAGAGATGATGTAACCTCCTAGAAATTATATCACTTGAATGTACATTATTTTGCAAGGGTTTTTTGATGAAGGTAACAGGGCTGACACCAATAAAATTATTTATATTTTATAGAAAAAATGCATACTTATACCAAAATCAATGCTTAATGAGACTATATTTAGAACAATATGCAAATGTGATTTTTATATCATTTTGCCTTTATTTTGCAAATTAAAAGTCCTGCTGAAAAAGAAAAATCATAGTGAGAGAACCTTACTCAGGCCAAAAACCTTACTCTTACCAGCATAAATGCTATTTAAATAATATTTAATTTACTTTTTTGATGTAATATTGCTGAAAGCATACATAGTATTGTTATGTTTTTAAATTGCACATTTATTTGTTGTTATATTAGCTAAATCTATGTTTCATTATTTCTTAGGGACGCAAAAGGACAAAGGACACACGACAAAGACTTCCCAAAAGGATACTCGTCCAGCAAGTTGTAACTGAGGTCCAGAACCTCCAGAGTGTCCTGCTGCTGAAGGATGGTGTCGTAGGGAATCTCCATGAGGCTCTGGTAGGCAAAAGAGAGTCTCTGGAGGCCCAGCACCACAGCAGGGCCGCCGGGGGTCTCCATGTCACTGCTCTCACACTCTTCACTTCGGTCGGCAGCCCTCCACCACGGCATCAGGACACATAATGAGCTGATTCACCTCCTCACTGTGAAAAACATGTTTGAGGGTTAGTTAAGGGTGGAGTTACTCTGGTACATGGTCAATTTAAGCCAATAATTCTGGGTACATTTGGTGTAAGTACACTGTGAAATTTGTTTTTTCTAAATGTTTTAAAAATAATTGGGAATACGTTCTAACTGCCCCCCCCCCCCAAAAAAAAATACAAAAAAACAATATCAGAATATTTTCAGAATATTGACACACATTGTTGTATTAATGAATATGTCCACAAACAAATTGAGTTCCTCTGCTAAAACTGTGTGAAAGTCCAAGAAATCAAAATAGGCCAAGATTGAATATTATTTAAATTGTAATATGAATTCACATATAAAGAACTGATCCATAGACATGGGGTCGTCTTCATAAATACAACCAATACCAGTGTTGGGAAGGTTACTTTGGAAATGTAATAGGTTACAGATTACAAGTTACCCTACTTAAAATGTAATAAGTAGTGTAACATTTCAATTACTTTATCTGAGTAATGTAACTGATTACATTTGATTACTTTTCTAAATTTCTAATGTTTTCAACTGTTAATCATTTTCAAACAGGCAGGGTTAACCTTACAGTACTGAACACTGATTACTGTCAGGCTTTTCAAATCCTTCATCACTTGAATTAAGATTATTATATTTTAATTTTAAAGGAGACATTGAATGCAAAATTCACATTTACATGGTGTTTGGGTATAAATGTATCTGCAGTGTGTGGACACAACCACCGTAAAAATATCCATTCACTCCTTTTTTAATCCCCCAAAACCTAAACAGTCTAATTATCAAGTCATTTTTAGCAGTGTGATAATGATGATAAGAGTAATAAGTAAATAAGTAGTAAGTAAAATAGTAATAAGCATGTTCTAAACTCCTGAAGCATTGGTGTTTCATATTTTAGAGCAGTCACTGCAATTTATGAAATAAATCAATTAAATCTGTATGTGGGAGTGTGTGTGAAAAAATCAGATGTAACCTCCTTTGTAATCCTTAAAGGGATAGTTCACTTTGAAATTAAAATTTGGTATCTATCAGCTTACCCCAAGAGCATCCAAGATGTAGGTGTCTTTTTTTCTTCAGTAGATCCAATTTTGATGTTTTTAGGTCAAACCGTTCTAGTCTGTCAGTCATATAATGGCAGGTATAGGTCACTGTCTCTATAGCTCTGCAGGTATAGGTGTCACGAATCCTGGCCATGAACTTTGCATCACTCACCACTAGAGGTCACTCTCCCATCACATGGATTTCACACAGTTACAGATCACTCATAGACTGCATCTCCCATCATTCACTGCACCCACACAGCTGTTCACAATGATCACGCTTGCACCTGTTCACCATCTCACAATCACCATCACCCAATCACACACACCCACACACTATATAAACCCTGGACATTCTCTTACACTCTGCCGAGTATTGTTAGTCCGTCTACATACAAAGCGTTTCCTGTATACCTAGTTTTGATTACCCGTGTTTGATTCTGCCTGTATTTCTGGATATTCTCTCTGCTTTGCCCTTTGGACTCTGATTCTACCTGGTTTGGATTATTTGCTCGTTCCCCTGGATTATCTCTCTGCCTAGCCCTCTGGACACTGTACGCTGATCGTCGACCCACGCTTGTTTAACGGACTGCTCTGTGTTTTGCCCCTGCCATACCTGTTTGCCAGTTACTGACCCTGCTTGTGTCATTGACCATGTTTCATAATAAAGCCTTGCAAATGGATCCGCATGTCTCACGTCTCGTCAACCCCGTAACAGAATACTCGGCCACACAAGGATCCAGCGGCTTTCCTGAACATTACTGGCCCGGTATGTACACGGCAAGACTGTTATTGTCCCTCAAGCAGGGTAAGCGATCACTCGAGGACTTTATTCAAGTATATCTAGAGGTTGCTAATGATTCAGATTTTTCGGACGATGTCTTGATTGATTTTTTTTGTGACGGCATTAACCAGCCGCTCAGATCACAGTTAATCCGTGAGGGTCCCCGCTCATCTCTCAGTCAGTTTATGGACTATGCTTTATTGACTGTTGGTTCAGCATTCACTGTGGGGGTCGAGGAGGAACGAGATACTGCACCCAATTGTGTGATCACAGCCGCGCTAGAGCACGCTCACAAAATGGCGCCCAGCAATACACCCTCAGCCTGTCATGTTACCACCGTAGAACCTCCAGAGGTGGCGGCGTTAGCTGCAGAACCTCCAGAGGTGTCGGTGGTATCCTCCAATGAACTCACGCCCTGTCCTGCCCCGGCTAAAGAAGCCGTCTGTGAACTCTTGCCCTGTCCAGTCACGGCTATAGAGACCACCTGTGAATCTTCAGCCTGCTCTGTCACGGCTAAGAGGGCCGTCTATGAACTTTCACCCTGTCCTGTCACGGCCACGGAGGCCGTCTGGGAGCTCTCGCCCTGTCCTGTCACGGCTAAGGAGGCCGTCTGTGATTCCCTGTCCTGCCCAGTCACGGCTACGAAGGCCGCCTATGAATTCCTGTCAGGTCCTGTCACGGCTATCGAGGCTGCCTGTGATTCCCTGTCCTGCCTTGGCACGGCTATGGAGGCCGCCTGTGACTCCCAGACCTGCTCAGCCACGGCCCCTGAGACCAGGAAGGCTCTCCCTGTGTTGTCTGTCTCCACTCTCCCTGTGTTGTCTGTCTCTTCTCTCTCTGTGTTGTCTGTCTCTGTTTTCCCCCAGATCTCGGACTCAGACATGGTTTCCTGCCCGGTCTGCGGCTCTACTCTGGTCTGGTGGTCGCTGGTCTTGTCTGCTCCGCCCTGGGGGGCTCCAGGTCCGTCTGCTCCGCTCTGGTGGGCTCCAGGTCCGTCTGCTCCGCTCTGGTGGGCTCCAGGTCCGTCTGCTCCGCCCTGGTGGGCTCCAGGTCCGTCTGCTCCGCCCTGGAGGGCTCCAGGTCCGTCTGCTCCGCTCTGGTGGGCTCCAGGTCCGTCTGCTCCGCCCTGGTTTCCAGCCCTGCTGCATCCCACACCCTCGCCACTCGCACATGGACCTGGTCCTCCTTCCCTTCCCCTGTTCCGCCTCCGCTCCACCACCCTCCTGGATTCGGTAATGCGTCTGGAAGCCGCTCCTTGGGGGGGGGGCTATGTCACGAATCCTGGCCATGAACTTTGCATCACTCACCACTAGAGGTCACTCTCCCATCACATGGATTTCACACAGTTACAGATCACTCATAGACTGCATCTCCCATCATTCACTGCACCCACACAGCTGTTCACAATGATCACGCTTGCACCTGTTCACCATCTCACAATCACCATCACCCAATCACACACACCCACACACTATATAAACCCTGGACATTCTCTTACACTCTGCCGAGTATTGTTAGTCCGTCTACATACAAAGCGTTTCCTGTATACCTAGTTTTGATTACCCGTGTTTGATTCTGCCTGTATTTCTGGATATTCTCTCTGCTTTGCCCTTTGGACTCTGATTCTACCTGGTTTGGATTATTTGCTCGTTCCCCTGGATTATCTCTCTGCCTAGCCCTCTGGACACTGTACGCTGATTGTCGACCCACGCTTGTTTAACGGACTGCTCTGTGTTTTGCCCCTGCCATACCTGTTTGCCAGTTACTGACCCTGCTTGTGTCATTGACCATGTTTCATAATAAAGCCTTGCAAATGGATCCGCATGTCTCACGTCTCGTCAACCCCGTAACAATAGGTCACTGTGTAGTTACGATGGGGAATTGTTTAATTTGGATTTCTCTGTGCATGTTCTTTTTCCCTCTTATAGAGACAGTGACCTATACCTGCCATTATATGACTGACAGACTAGAACGGTTTGACCTAAAAACATCAAAATTGGATCTACTGAAGAAAAAAACACACCTACATCTTGGATGCCCTTGGGGTAAGCTGATAGATACCAAATTTTAATTTCAAAGTGAACTATCCCTTTAACATTTTCATAAGTAGGTAACTGTAATTTAATGAAAAAAATAATCTCAGTAACTGATTACAATTACTTTTATTTTGTAATTAAATTACGTAATTCCGTTACATGTAACTAGTTACTTCCCAACACTGATCAATACTCATCAAATCCTAATTAGATTCTGAGAATTAAATGGGAAGTCAGGGAAAGCTACTCAGGCTATATATGGACTTTGGCATCGCCTACAGATAAGTGAATGAATTCACTGTCGTAAATATACCGTGATGACAGTGGAAAGCTATGCCAAAGCTGTTGCCACAAGTTGTTTTACTGCGCTTCATAAACTGAAACAGCTTATCATTTAATGAATCCACAGGCTATGAGCTAGTCTTTAACAAGTTTGCCATTAAACATTAGTTATGGATTTATCTATTTTTAGTGTTCAGTAATCACGGACAGTTTTTTGACAAATAGAAGTTTACGGCATTTCTCATTCCAGTATCAGCAAACAGTGCGACTGGCTCTCTCACGACTCTGACTCTAAAGTTGGCTGTTACACTTCCTCCAATGGCAGAGAAAGTTTTATTTTATTTTTTAATCACTCAAATTCAAAATTTTACAGTAGCCAGGGGTGAACACAAAGAAAAAGAGATACAAAATTACAATGAAATAAATAAATAAATAAAAATAAATAAATAAATAAATAATAATAAAAAAAATACATAAATGTTTACATACATTAATACACTCAACAGCTTTCTTGTTTATCAGATTGTAAATAGATTTTTAGGTATTGCTTAACTTCTGATTTCAAAATGAGAAACAATGGTTTATAATCGCCGTACATGCATTTATGTATACTAAACTTTGCCAGCAAAAGTAATAAATAGTGCTGTCAAACGATTAATCGTGATTAATCGCATCCACAATCAAAGTTTTTTACATAATATATGTATGTGTGCTGTGTATATTTATTATGTATATATAAATACACACACACATGCATGTATATATTATAGACAAATACATTTACATTTATGCATTTAGCAGATGCTTTTATCCAAAGTGACTTACATTGCATTCAAGTTACAGTTTTACATTTGATCAGCTCTTGCTTTCCCTGGGAATCGAACCCATGATCTTGGCGTTGCTAGCGCCACGCTCTACCACTTGAGCTACAGGAAAGCTATGACCCAAATATGTTATGTTTATTTATTAAATATATTTATTTAAATATAAATTATATGAATATAAATATAGACATGTAAATACACAAATATTTTCAAAGTATATACTGTATGTGTGTGTATTTATATATACATAATAAATATACACAGAACACACATATATTATGCAAACAAAAACTCTTGTTTTGTATGCGATTAATCGTTTGACAGCACTAGTAATAAATTAATCAAATAATATTCCTTATGGAATGTCATGTATTAAGTGAAAAAAAAAAAAAAAAAACATTTTCAAAACAAAGGTGAAAGCTGGGCATGATATGATCTCTAACAAATGAGTAAGAACAACTCCAAAATAAATGAAAAAACTTTCTGTATGTAGACCGCAAAATGTACATAGTGTATCAATATCACAGTTAAATCTGTTTACAAGGAAATAGTTACTGGGGTAATATTTATAAGTGAGTTTGAAATAAATTTTATTTAAATATGTCTGAGGTAATTTCCAGATTTGATGCCATATCAAACCATCAACACAGCTATTCCAGAAAGTTACAATAGGAGGTCTAGAGACAACATCCCTTTGAAAAAGGGCCCAAACCTGTCGGTTATTGTGTTTGCCGCAGACCTTGGTATCTCCCAATGATTAACATCTTATACATGCATTTGTTACTGCCATAAAGCAATCCGCCCTTTTCGCTGAATTTCGTGGGAAATGAACAGAAAACATTCACCTTATTATGACTCAGTGTACCATCAGAATGAACTGATATTTAATATGGTTGCAGCCAAATAAAGTAACACAACACCATTGAAACGTATGGATGCATTATTAATAGGCTACATTATTCAAATAAATAATATCAGGTGGTGCTTTTAAAATCTGGATCACACTTTAATATTTCTTAAGTATTTTTTCTTCAGAAATTAACTGTATGGTATTCATCAGAATTTCCCCAAAACGCAGATGCAAAACAGGAATTCACCACCATGAAGATCACAAAGAGTTGAAAGAGAAAGCATGATTCATTCAGTGCATATGAAAGATCACATTGGACACTTTAGATTGAGAAAGCATGATGTGAAACTTGTGGTGCATCGGTATTACAGAAAAGAGCAGTCGTTTCAATTAAAACCTTACTGACATATTTACATTACATATTTTCACATCGATGCCATAAAAGAACCATTTTTGGTTCCCCAAAGAACCTTTAAATGAACAGGTCTGAAAAGTGTTTTTTGGGGGGTGAAAATATTGTAATAATTTTCCACTATGAAGAACAATTTTATACAGTAACAAGAATTCCACATTTGGCATTGTAGGTCAGAATCGTAACACTTACCAGGGTTTGCAGCTCCAGCAGTGTCTGTATGAAGCAGTGAGTGCGTCTGCATACACGACCCTTTCTGCACAAATAAAATACCTTCTTTCATGGCTGGAAATGGGATCACAAGATGGGATAATCACATTGCCTGTTAACCCTTTCCTTGGGGTTTACATGAACGAGATAGAAATGTCTAAAATAGACAACAGATTTAATGAATCAGACAGCTGATGCTAAGTGTGCAGACAGACAGACAGACAGACAGACAGACAGACAGACAGACAGACAGACAGACAGACAGACAGAAAGACAAGACAGACAGACAGACAGACAGACAGACAGACAGACAGACAGACAGACAGACAGAAAGAAAGACAGACAGACAGACAGACAGACAGACAGACAGACAGACAGACAGACAGACAGACAGACAGACAGACAGAAGACAGAAGAAAGACAGACAGACAGACAGACAGACAGACAGACAGACAGATAGAAAGACAGATAGACAGACAGACAGACAGACAGACAGACAGACAGACAGACAGACAGACAGACAGACAGACAGACAGACAGAAAGACAGATAGACAGACAGACAGACAGACAGACAGACAGACAGATAGATAGATAGATAGATAGATAGATAGATAGATAGATAGATAGATAGATAGATAGATAGATAGAGAATGTTCTCATTCCGTATCTGATGTGATTCTTATTGTTGTTATGAGCTGTGTACGCCACATTAAGGTATTTTAGGTCACATTCTGTGTTTTTGAGTTCATGTCGATTGCGTTGTTATTCCCTATTTCTAGTGTTCACCAGCTCTGAAGTATTTCTATCAATAAGGTTCTTTCCCATTCTGATATTTAATAAGGAGTTAGATGATGTCATAAATGTTATATGTTTGATGTAAGTATCATATCCACAAAGCTAGATACCTCACACTTAAACCCAGCTGCAAAATATTAGCTTCGGATCTACATTTATTATTGTCATCACTTGAAAAGTCTCCTCCAATAAAAGGCTTTGAGGACATCCCGTATTATAAAACAGTTTTTAAGTAGACCTAAATTGTATTTTTCTTTCTTTTTCTCTCGTCTCTGTATTGCCACGTGTTCTATGTTCTTGAATTATATTTCTGCAAAAAAAAATAATAAATAAAAATAAAAATAAAATGAAATAAATGGCATGCAACACTACAAAAAAAGCATTAGCAATGAAAAAAAAGATTGCATTTTCATTCTAATATCATATCACCCTTATGTAGTTTTGTTTGTGTGTATATGTTTTCTGTCAACACAACAGTGTTAGTCACGAGATACTTTAACCTACCATGTGGCGTTCTCTTTTACCACTTCTATGATTATACAGGTTATCAATATATTTTATGGTGTCGAGAAAATAAAGTGTTGTTTTATAGTCGCATATTTTATAGGCGATTTTATTTTAAAACGAAAATGTCGTCGACAAGAAACTCCCTTGTTTTTGTTTACAGTTTTGTTTTAGTCTTCGCTTTCCATATTTGGGCATGATGCAATCCGGTCTCAACCAGACGCTCTTGTCCAAGCCCCGCCCACCACCGGACTTTCTGGAAACGTACCGAAACGAGCCTACAACACGCACAGCACGCAAGCCCCGCCCCCTGCACGGGACGTCATCGCATCCTATATAAACGCGCGCCGTCACTCACAAAGGCATTTCTATTTACAGCACAGAAGAATGAGATACACGAAACACGACCCGAGCGCGACATGTTTATGAACAAACTGACCATGGAGTATATGTTTGAACTGAAGTCGTCTTATTGCTCAAACAGCGTTTTTGAGTACGTTAGCAACATTGGAAAGCCAAACCGTCACTGGAGCGACTGCCAAGCGACAGGCTGAGCAAACAAACAAAGGTGAGATATCTTTATAAACAGTCGAGATATATTGAAATATTTGTATTCGATGTAGAAGTAATTCGTTAAGTGGTTTAGTTAAACACTGGCTAATATGTCCAAACAATCATAATTTAAATACAGCAACCATGGCAATACCATGGCAACCGTAGGTGTTTTTGTTGTTAGTAAACAGCCCATAATGAAAGGCGGGTCACATTGTTATGTGTTATACTCCGTGTTGGGTAACGTTAGGTTACTTTGGAAATGTAGGTAACACTTTACTTTAAGGTGTCTTTGTTACACACGTTACATGTACTTACTATTATACTAAAAATAAATTGTGCGTAATTACATGCAAGTAACCCTAAACCTAACCCTAACCATATAGTAAGTGCATGTAGTTAATTAATATTACTCAGTACTTAAATATATAATTATATTGTAACAAGGACACCTTAAAATAAAGTGTAACCTAAATGTATTCGGTTACAGTTTACAAGTTACCCTATTAAAAATGTAATAAGTAGTGTAAATATTTCATTTACTTTATTAAAGTAACTGATTACTTTTCATTTTTTTTTAAAATTCTCATATTTAAGAGCAGTCGATTCAATTTATTAAAAAAATCAATCAAACCTGTATGATTGAAAATATTCAGATGTATCCTCCTTTGTAATCGTTAACAGTTTCATAAGTAACTGTAATTTAATTGCACTTTTTTTTTCTTCTCAGTAACTGATTACAATTACATGTATTTTGTCATTAGATTACGTAATTCCCAACACTGGTCATAGTATGTTGTAGCAGCAATGCAATCAAACCTCTCCTGAGCGATGGTTTTACTAGCTATATGTGTCCATGGGCCACAAAACTAGTCAATTTTATGAAATTGAGATTTATACATTGAAATAAATCAGCTTTCCATTGATGTATGGTTTGTTAGGACAATATTTGAGATGCAACTATTTGTAAATCTGGAATCTGAGGGTGCAAAACAATCAAAATATTGAGAAAATCACCTTTAAAATTGTTCAAATGAAGTCCTTAGCTATGCATGTTACTAATCAGAAATTAAGTTTTGATATATTTACAGTACGAAAATTGACAAAATATCTTTATGTAACATTATCTTTACTTAATATCCTAATGATTTTTGGCATAAAAGAAAAATCGATAATTTTGACCCATACAATAGTATTGTTGGCTATTGCTACAAATATACCTGTGCTACTTATGACTGCTTTTGTGCTCATATAATGAAAAATATAGATTTTTTTAACAGCATATGTTTGATTTTTTTTATATTACAGATTGAGTGTGATTATGGCACCATTCACCATTTCTCCACATCATCCACTGCTGTATCAGTGCGGTTTACCTCAGAAAGCTCTTCTCATGCAATCCAAGATGAGTCCCGAGCCTTCGTCCGGTTCACCTGAAGATCTGCCTCTCACTCATTATCACAGAGCGTCCATCATGAAGATCAGAGTCCATCTGTGGCAGGTCGTCCGGAGAGTCGTGAACTTCTGTATGAGTGTGACCGAGCTTCTCAGCTCCAAGATGTTTTTCTTCATCTGTGTGGGACAAAACATGACCATGACCGGCGAGTTGAAGAAGAGCGGCGTGGAGGCCTTGGAGAGGCCTGAAATCAGCGATGGAGCTTCAGAAACGAAGGATCCAGAGGTCGTTATGGAGCTTGATGACGACGAGTCCGCTGATGATGAGCGGGAATCATCAGTGATTGATTGGGATGAAGAGGAAGATGATGAAGCCAGGCTCTCAGAATGGGAGTCTGATGAAGAAACCGACGAGGAGGAAGATGAAGAGGACAAGGAGGGCTGTGAGCCAGAGGACGAGGATTCTGAATGGTCAGATGAGGACGAAGGAGACTCTGAGGCATCAGCAGAGAGTCTTGAGCTTTGGGAATCGTTTCTCAACAGCGGTGACCCCTACAATCCTCTGAGCTTCTGCTCGTCCATCGGCTCCAGAACAAACTCAAAGCAGAACCAGCAAACTCAACCTCCACCAGCGACAAGACCAGAAGACTGTGAGCCAAAACCAGACTCAAAGGAGGGAGGGAAGAAGGTAAATATGTTTTTGTTTGTTTTCATATTATATTTTTATTACTTCTATTTGCATTAGTGCTGTCAAATGATTTTCAAGGCAACATTTCTAATTTGTGTTTTTTTGTCTAAAGGTAAAACAACTTTTTTTTTTGGTTAATTTTGGTTAACAATAACACCGACGAAACACATTTTTAGATGTATAGAGAAAACAATTCGAAACAAAAAAAGTACTAGTATATACAAATTAAACAATATAAATAGTGAAATATAAATAAACAGTAATAAAATAACAAATGACCATAAAGGCCTATTTATAATATTCTAAATTCTACATAATTCTAGGCAGCATTTATAATTTATTATTTTAAGTTAAGTTTTTTTTTTATTATTTATATTTTCTTTTATTTCAGATTTATTTCATTTAACAAATGTTTTTTTAATAATTTCTGTTTTGGCTAACAATAACAGCACTGATGGAAACAAGCTTTTATATGTACAGACAAAACAAACTGATAAGTTAATAATAATATTACAACATTATTCTTTTAATTAATTACTTAAATGAGATAAAACTATAAGTTAATAGTAATAAGTCAAAAAACCGTAATAAAATAATAAATCAACTATTTTTGGTATTGTGAATTATTCATAATTCTTTACAAAAGAAAAGCTCTTGGCAAAAGTGATGCAAGATTGAGCAACAGGCCACAAATAAAAGGTTCATAAGACAAAGTCAGTGAATGTGAGTTTGTCACGGTTTTGTCAGATTATAGTTGCTATAGTAAGGCTAAAAGTACCAAATCATCCTCCCGTGACAACAGCTGACTTCCTGTGACTCAGGATGTCATGTGACACATGCTGCATGACTAACATGTGTAAGGTTAGGGTTTGAACAGAAACTCTAGTGTGTGCTCCTCTGATAACAGGCCTGTTTTGTGTTATTGCAGGTGTGTTTCAGTGATCAGGTGACTGTGCGCCCCCTGGTGGTGTGGAGTTTCGCCAGCCGGGCCGCAAGGGACGGCTCCTGTTGGATGCAGATGGCCAGAGACCGAGAGCGTTTCAGAAGAAGAGCGGAGAGCATCGAGACGCTCCTCAAGCCCTGCCTGACGGCTGAACACCGAGCCGGTGTGTGGGAGAGACTTCAGAGAAAAACATCCTCATAATGCATCATGCTCCAGCTTAATGTGTTGTTATAATGTAGCAGTTGATCTAGATGTTGGTGTAGTTTTTTTTTTTTTACTGTGTTATTTCTATTGTTACAATAGCATGGTGCACTTTATTTTTATGTCTTTGTCTTATTGGGATAACTTTTTTTTTTTTTTTTTTGCGCACATGTATAATTTTATTGTACTACAAAACACTGTAATTCTAAGACATTGCATATTTTATGGCAGCTGAAAAATATTAAACTTTTCTGACATGTATGCTTTGTTTGTGAGTTTTAATATTTCAACGTGTAAACATTTTTTCCTATGCACTTAAAGGAATAGTTCACCTAGAAATAATTAAAAAAAATTGCTAAAACTTCCTCAGGCCATCCAAGATGTAGATGAGTTTGTTTCTTCATCAGATTTGGAGAAATGTAGCATTGCATCTCTTGCTCGGCAGTGGATTCTCTGCAGTGAATGGGTGCCGTCAGAATGAGAGTCCAAACAGCTGATAAAAACTTCACAATAATCCACAAGTAATCCACTCCAGTCCATCAGTTAACAATCCATCAAAATGTTTTAACCTTTAAACGGCTGCTTCTGGTCAAAATGAGTCCATAATCTGTTATTTTGCATCCTCTGTTGTCACTCACACCAAAAGACACCGACATAATTAGTTTTTGGACTGTATTGGCTTGTAAACACTGCTTGATCTGTGCAGTTTTCTCTCCTGATTCAGCCGAGATTACTTTTTCACTGAAGAAAGCATTATGGATAGATGACTCATATTTGAAGTTAAAAAAGCCTTAATGGATTTATTTCTTACAAACATGCAGCTTTTCACTTCATAAGACATTAACTGATGGACTGGAGTAGTGTGGATTACTTGTAGATTATTGTGTTTTTATCAGCTGTTTGGACTCATTCTGACGGCACCCATTCACTCACTGCAGAGGATCCACTGGTGAGCAAGTGATGCAATGCTACATTTCTCCAAATCAGATGTAGAAACAAACTCATCAGATTACCTGATAGATGGCCTGCGGGTGAGAACATTTTTAGCAAATTTTTATTTTTAGGTGAACTATTCATTTAAATATTTTTGCATGTTGACAAAAAAATATATATGAACTTGACATATTACAAATATTGCTTCAATAGGTCTTTGGTGAGAGATAGCATGTTATACAACAGGACAGGCTGGAAAATGTCTATTACAAATATAAACACATTCTATGCAGCCATTCACAACAATGTCACCATCGTATCAATGTTTAGAAATGTTAGGAAGTGTTTTAGAAGGGTTAGGTGCTTGTTTAAGCATGAACATGTTAAGAAAGACACCATGCACTGTTCAAACATGTTCATTTGCAGCATGTTTTTTATTAAATAAGGTGTAAAAATACAAACTCATTTGGTTACAAAACCATTATTTAGTGGTAGTTACAAAATTAATCGGTTACAAATCACAAAATAGTCTTTGTATACTTGGTCCCTGTGTTGCATCTGGGTCTGTGGGACAGAGACCGAAAACACACACACACTTGTACGTTTGTTTCTGTGAATTGTGGGGACTTTCCATAGACTTCTATAATGGAATTATATTTTCTATCCCCTAAACCTACCCCTTACATAAAACCTGTTTGCATTCTTACACTTTCAGATAAACCATTTACTATTTTTAATCATATTTCCCCTCAAATATTTCAGGTTTTACTGTCCTTGTGGGGACATTTGGTCCCCACAATGTAGCAAAAACAAGTACACACACACACACACTCTCTCTCTCTCTCTCTCTCTCACACACATATATGTTATAGCCATTGCATTGGCTTACAGTACATATTGTGCATTGCATGAGCAGAAAGTTACACAAAAATACAAAATCACACTGCTTTAGAAAACTACAGCTCTGGATGAGTGGCGAAGCATTAAGAAACGGAGGTGATGTTCAGTTTCTCTTTGAAATGCTGATGCAATTTTGTGGCATAGGTAGAAAGCAGCATGAATGTGTCACTTGTGTACAAACCACAGCTGAATCTGTGTTTTTATTGCATACTGTACATAAGGTTTTTGGTATTTGGATAAATCATCGTTCTGTTTTGCACTGTTCCTCTGATCAACTGCAATTTGAAGATACAAACTGCAAAAAGCCTTTAAAGTCAGACTAAGTGTAGAAATAAAGGAAAAAATTGAGAAATCATTAGGCTATATATAGATATAAACATTTTTGTGTGAAGACATTCAGAAAAGGACAAACTTTCTTTCTCGAGGGGAGATTTCCGGTTCATTCAGTTCAGCAAACTATTGTCATGCAGTGTTTTAAAATCAGTCAAATACACTGCATTCATTTCACAGTAGTGCAACAGTTTGCTGCGTTAAATACAGACATCGTAACTCAGTATAGAGGTATCAGGTCTGCGGATGAGACACACTGGGGTAAATAACCTCAATGTTTTTCCCTGACGGTGGAGATGATTGTGTGTCCTATAACTATTCACAAAAAAGGTGCACTAAGTAATTTTCCCACTTAAAATAAATGAATAGTACTTAAAATGCTGTACCTTCACATGAGATAAAAATCCTCCATATCAAAATAAATTAATTGTTAAATGCATGTGAATAGTGAAAGCTTTTGCTGCGTTCACACCAACAGGTGTCAGTATAAAGCCCAACACCTTTCTTATGTTAGCCAGTCAATGAAAATCACTCGGAGCACCTTTTCATTTTAAATGTACACATTGTTGTCAAAAAAGGCAACTAGTAGAACTACTGTGAAACAACATGCTCTGTGTTAATATAACACTCATCTGCCTCACTACACGTGAAGATTAAATGAGATTTTTCACAATTTTAATGAACAACATTATCCTCATATTTGATTACAGGCTCAATTGCTGGTGTGGACATGTACTTTAAAAGTCCCCTTCCTTAATTTGTTTTAATATGTGAATACTGATTAAAGGTTTGGATTGCTTACAATTTTGTAAATGTTTTTGAAAGAAGTCTCTAATGCTCACTGAGTCGCTTATTCTTGATCAGATTTACAGTAAATATTATTACAATTTAATATAACTCTTCTCTACTTTAATATATTGTAAAATGTAATTTATTTCTGTGATCAAAGCTGTATTTTCAGCATCATTACTCCAGTCTTCAGTGTCACATGATCTTCACAAATCATTCTAATATGCTGATTTGCTGCTAAATAATTATGAGTTATTATTGGTGCTTTCTTGGGATTCTTTGATGAATAGAAAGTTCACAAGAACAGCATTTATTTGAAATAAAAATATTTTGTAACATAATAAATGTCCTTACTGTCATTTAATGCATCCTTGCTATTTTTTTTTTTTTTTTTTACATTTTTGAATGGTAGTGCATCATGGTTTACACAAAAATATTAAGCAATAATATTTCACAATATCACTGTTTTACTGCATTTTTGATCAAATAAATGCAGCTTTGGTGAGCAGAAGAGACTTCTTTCAAAAACATATAAAAATCGCAATTATTCCACACTTTTGACCATCAGTGAAACACCATATAACATTATACCATGAAATCCCACATCACACATTTCCCCCCAAAAGTAAACAAAGCTGATTTTGTGCTGTTAAGCTACTAAATACTGATTTGCCATCATCCTTCCCCAAAAACAAAATCCACATGCAAACCCAGGATTCTCCTTTGTGTGAAAGTCCATTACAAAGTGCATTGAAGTGTAGTCAGAGCCCTCAGGAAGCACAGACTAAGTCACCTTAATAGAGGGCTTCCTGTGCACACACAGAAGAGTGACGTATGGCACCCCGATAAAAGCCCATTTCTCGCTGGGCCAGAATTTGAGCACGGGCCCCTGCTCTGGAGCCTCCGTCGCCGCGTCAAAATAAGCAAAACACACACATCCCAGATAGGACGCCAGGCAGATGAGGATATGCCTGAACAGACAGATAAAGAGGGCACGTGTAGAGCAAATAATATAACAGTAATCAAAAAACAAGCAATTATTGACATTTTTGCAATGATATTAGCCCACAAATGTGAAAATAGAGAAAATTTGTACAGTAACATGAGACACAATGTTTCTAATTTAATGTTTAACCTGTCAGAATTTAAATTTTTTGGCAATTATCCATTTCAATGTGGAAAAAGTATTAAAATAATTTTAAAAAAGTACTAAAATGATACTTCATGATGAAAAATATCATGGAATAATATTAAAGTTTATTAAAACTGCATTCAGGTTGAACTGGATTAGTAACTGTAATAATTCTCTAGCAGGTATAAACAAACTTTTTTGAGCTGAATCCCATAAAATATGTACTTTACTAAAAATATAACACTTCAATGTACCCCTGCAATTTTAAGTTAAGATTTCATTCATTTAAATGTCACATTCACAGTTAATGGCAGTGTTATTTTAGTATCACTGATATACTAGTTTTTGTTAATATTTTGAATTAGATTTTATTTTTATATTTTCTGTTTTCTCTTTAATTTTAGCTAAAGTTTTAGGAATGAGTTTGAGTCATTTTTATATTTTTTTAATTTCTATATAGGTTAATTAATTTTTATTTATTAGTTTTTAGTTATTATAGTACTGCAAGTTAAACTAAATAAAAATGACAAATGCTGCAATATATTTTATTGAATTTTAGTTCATATTATATTTCAAGCAACGGAAATGTTTTTATGGTTTTAGTTTTAATGGTCACATGAAATGCAGGTAAACAAATAAAATATATTTTTGTCACTTTCATCTCACTTTAATGTTTTTATGTTGAAAATGATCAAAACTAATGTGTTGCCACTGCTGACGAGATGCTGTATGATGAGTGCACTTACCAGGCACAGTGTAGATACGGGAAGTTGACAGATGACCACATCTCACAGAAAATACGATCACTGATCCAGCACACGAGCGCCAGAGTCCACCACAGACCCGAGAGCAGACCCAGCTTAAACACACGCAGGTTATCACACCTACACACACACACACACACACACCTCATGACGTGTTTGACCTGTTCACACTCTGGAGCAGAACAGGGTCATTCAAATAAATAAATACATAAATATATATAAAAATAATAATAATATTGTACTGCCCCAGTGATGGGCAGTAACTAGTTACTGTAACTAGTTACTGTAATAATATTACTTTTTGCAGTAACTAGTAGTGTAACTAGTTACTAATAAGATGTCAGTAATAATATTACAGTTACCATCCATAAAACAGCTTAGTTACTTTTGATGCCTCGACCCGCTGATTTAAAATCCAACAATCAAATAATTCCTAGATTTATTTTCATAATTTTCACGACTCGCACATGCATGTGATGTCCCCAGTGCTGCAGGCAAGCTTAGAATATGGAAAAGCTTGCATTCATGCTGCATTATATTGATTTTGTCAAGAAAAAGGATGATCTGAACATGGTTGTGTAAGTTGTGGCTTTACTTTACTCTGGCATTACATCCCTCTGATCAGCATGTACATTATATTACTATAATTAAAAAATATTTTTGGAAAATTAAACAGTTTCTTACAAACTTATGTGATTTGATAAAATACATAATGAAATATAATCGTATATGGGAAACAGAGAAATTACAATTAGCTTCAAGCTACACATGATCATTAATGAGATTAATACAACACTTCTACTTGAATGTCACTATTAATCACTATTGAGTGTTTGTAATAACTAATAATGTGGATTTTGGATGTGGATGATGAGGCAGAAATATGTTATTAGTAACATTTATGTGGAAGATACACAGTTACAACTTCTGTGAGGCGTGAAGAAACAGTAATGTAACTAGTAGTGTAACTAATTACTGTTGCCAGAAAGTAATAAGTAAAGTAACAATATTACTTTTGAAAGGAGTAACTAGTAATGAGTAATATATTACATTCTTTGAGTAACTAACCCAACACTGTATATATAAATATATTAGTGCTGTCAAACGATTAATCGTGATTAAATCACATCCAAAATAAAAGTTTTTATTTACATAATAAATATACACAGTACACACAGATATATTATGCATATATAAATACACATACATGCAGTATATATATTGAAAATATTTACATGTATATATTTATATTCATATAATTTATGTTATATATAAATATAATATATATATATATATATATATATATATATATATATATATATATATATATATATATATATATGTAAGATATTTCTTGAATATATACATGCATGGTTGTGTATTTATATATACATAATAAATATACACAGTACTAATATATATATATATATATATATTCACATACACATGTATACTATAATGTGTTTTTTTTTTATTACTTGAAATAAAATAAAAAGTTAACTGAAATAAAAGTTTAAATTTCTTTATATTTTATTTAATTCCAGCTAACGGCCAAACCAACATTTCTCATTTTTATTTAGTTTAATTACTAAACTACTAAATGCAATTCTAATAACTAAATAATAAATAACTAAATACATGATAACTAAAACTGAAAATAAATATTAATAAAAAAATATAAATGGCATTAATAAAATAATGAAACTGACAAACATACAAAAAATGACAAACTTTAACTGAAATTAAAATGAAAACAGAAAATATGAAAATAAAGAGATTCAAAATATAAAAAAACTGTTACTTTATCATTAAAATACTATGAAAATTTGTATTAATTTTGAATATTTTTATTTTTATATTTTCCATTTTAGCTGAAGTTTTAATTATTGTGTTTATTTTTTTGTCATTTTTATTTTTTGTCATTTTTATTTTTTTAATATACATGTCTACACAGTTTTTATAAATTTTTGCTTCAGTTTTAATTAATTTAGTACATCACATTACTCTAAATTAAAATTAGAAATGGACATTTATTTCAAGTAAAAAAAATGTTTTATGCCATGAATTTTATTTTCATTTTTAGCTATAATAATCCTGATCTCAATGCTATAATGCTAAAATAACTGCATAACATCATCCCTCACAACCAATCAAACAGCACGGCTTGTTGAGGAGAGATTGTGTACTGCTACTTTAAGTGATGGCACTTATGATTATATCTAGTTCATCTGATTTAGCACTGAACAGACGTCCGGCAGACTGTTAGCGTGACATTAAATAACTGTAAACGATGTTGTTCAATTCAAAAGTGATGTTAGTCATGATTTTCCACAGATGGATCACGCTGCTGATCATTTTCACACCTGCCCTCACAGAGAAACCCAATCTGTCCCGTTATAACAGTAAACAAACACAGCAGATATCAGATGAATGTTTCTCACACAGCCATGAAAGTCAACATCAGTGCCAGTGTTACGGTTTACTAAATCAAAACTACTATTATTATCATTTTTTTTACATATATATACAGTATATGTATGTATGTATGTATATATATATATATATATATATATATATATATATATATATATATATATATATATATATATATATATATATATATATATATATATATATATATATATATACACACACACACACACACACACACACACACACACACACACACACACACACACACACACACACTAGGGCTGGGTATTGTTCAAAAATGTTCGATACCGATACCTCGAGTTCGATACCGGTTCCTGAACGATACTTTTCTCGATACCAATTTTATGAAATCAGTTTTAACAAGATTACATTATCTCAAAAAACTATTTTTTCAGCTTGTTGACATTTATACAGACTCGAAGCCTCATCTCCTGAGCCACTGCACAAAGGAACAAAATATATCCAACAATAAATCAGTGCAAATAATTTTAATAAAGCTCAAATAGTTTTCAGTTTACACATCTGTTAGGCTACGTTTATTTCTAGACTAGTGTGTGTTCGTTTTAAAACACATAGCTCTGACAGAATCATCATTTCTATTCATTTATTCTAGATTAAAGACTTCAAGAAATTGAAACTCTTTATCCACTTTCATAAGTGGGTGTTTTATTTTCTTTCACCATATGTTTTATTGTTATTAAATTCTGGTGTAGTATGTCTAATTATTTGAATGCATAAAAACAACTTAGTTTATTCAAATTTATTCTTAAAATAGCTTTATTAAATGTTAATGAAATTCTGTATCTGGTTTTCAAATGAAGGCATAAAACATCAATTTCATTTATCTTTTAAATTATTGAAAATCAAAATTTATTTATTTATTTATTTATTTTGGCAAACAAAATTTTACTATTAAAATTAAAACATGGAAGAAATGTTGTGTGATCATTACTTTAAAAAAAATAAAGTTTTAATAATTTTAGTAGTAGCAGTATGTACACTCTGCTGAACAATATTAATATATTTCTGCCGTGTCTTCCAAATTAAACCGAACTTTTATTTTGACGGGTTGCCGTGAATACCTTACAGTTCTGTGTGTATATGATATGACGCTAGTTTAACTCAAATCAAATGGTAAAATGCTCATGAAGTGACTCTCAGAGCGATTCCTGTGGCTCAGTGGTAGAGCATTGCGTTAGCAGCGCAAAAGGTTGTGGGTTCGATTCCCAGGGAACACACATAGTGATAAAACATGTATAGCCTGAATGCAATGTAAGTCGCTTTGGATAAAAGCGTCTGCTAAATGCATAAATGTAAAATGTAAAATGTTCTGGAGGTGTTGTTCATGTGTTTATGTCCTCATTTAGTGAGACGGCAGACGCTGAAATCACCGCGAGCGCGCTTCAGTCTGTGTGATAAACGAAATGCGCGATGTGGAGAGCAGACTGATCCGTACGGGTTCAAATCGCTCTCGCGGATGTCAAACACACCTAGTGCTGCAGGCTTATTGCCTCACTGACGTTGATGAGATTAACCCCTTAGGTATCGAAATTTGGTCGGTGCCTAAAAAGTATTGAACTCGATACCCAGCCCTAAACACACACATATACATATACATATATATATAAGGGGTGTAATGGTTATAAATATAAATTTATATAAATATTACTTGGAAAAACAAATAAAAACAGCAACTAGAAATGTTGCCTTGTCCACTAACTAAAATAAAAATAAATATATGTTGCACAGAAATATATATAAAACTAATAAAGATGATTAAAACACATAATACAATTACTAAAACTCAAATTAAAGTAAAAATAAAAAAATAAAAGTAAAGTCAAAATATTAATACTGTAATTGTATACAGTATAATTGATACTTAAATACTATTGATTAGTGCCCAATAAAAACTCTTAAAATATACTCTATAATAAAAATGTCAAGTCATTTGAGTGATGAAACCAACGATGTAGCTACTGTGTTGGGTATAAACAAAGAGGGCTGGAAGAGGAGGAAGAAAAAGAGTGAGAGAGTGACAGAGAGAGAGAGAGAGAGAGAGAGACAGAGAGAGAGAGAGAGAGAGAGAGAGAGAGAGAGAGAGAGAGAGGAAGTGAAACACTACAAGAAGTGCAAACTGTTCCTCTGACAAACTGATCAAGAAAAAGCCTTGTTTTGCTCTGAAGGCGTTTGTAATTTGTCAGTTCCTTGTGAACAGGAAGTAATATACATTAAACGTGCGACTGCACCTAACTGCAACACTTTTTTGCAATTAAATCTAAATGTTTTATAGTATATTAAATGTAATTCGCTGAGCTTTCAAGTGTTTTTGACCCACTTAAGTAGGACTTAAGTACATCTCTATATGTTATTTCATAATTACTTCTATTGTCTTTGTGAAATATGTTTAAAGTACTGCTGAATGCACTGAAAAGCATTTATAATAAACTAAAATATACTTTAATGTCATTTCTCTTGAAACTTAACTTAAGTATATTTGTAATTACAAATTTTTACACATTATTACTGCATGGAAACGTCCTGTCGTGATCCCTGTATTTCTGAAGTTTCTTGACATTAATAACACAATCTTAAACACGGTAAGCATTCATATACATATATATATACTATATATATATATATATATATATATATATATATATATATATATATATATATATATATATATATATATATATATATATACACATTATATGACCCTGGAGCACAAAACCAGTCTTAAGTAGCACAGGTATATTTGTAGCAATAGCCAAAAATACATTGTATGGGTCAAAATTGTCGATTTTTTTTAATGCCAAAAATCATTAGGATATTAAGTAAAGATCATGTTCCATGAAGATATTTAGTAAATTTCCTACCATAAATATATTAAAACTTAATATTTGATTAGTAATATGCATTGCTAAGAACTTCATTTGGACAACTTTAAAGGCGATTTTCTTAATATTTAAATTTGTTTGCACCCTCAGATTCCAGATTTTCAAAATAGTTGTATCTCAGCCAAATATTGTCCTATCATAACAAAACATACATCAATGGAAAGCCTATTTATTCAGCTTTCAGATGATGTTGTTCAAAATTGACCCTTATGACTGGTTTTGTGGTCCAGGGTCACACACACACACAGTTTGACTTCCTGTAAACAGAGGTAAGTTTAATTTGTGCTCAGAGTTGTTAGTCACGTGTTAGTCCTAGTTCTACTAAGCACACAGTGATCCACTGTAAATAACCAAAGTACAAACTCAAACTACAAACACACGTGGTTTGCTGTAAGATAAAGCTAATCTAACTGGACTGAACGCAGAGAGACACGCTATCAGGAAAACCACAACAGCGCATCTCGTTTTCAGGAAGCCGCTGATAAGCCTGCTTCTTCATCTACGGAGCAAACAAATGAACTCTCTGCACATCTGGAGAGCTCAAGGGACGGGTTTCCTGACACCAGAGCATTTCAAGCATGTGTGCTAAAGAACAAACGTCACACTGACTCTCATTGAGCACAGGAAGTATGAGAGTGATGTTGTGTTTCAGGACGAACACACTGTCTGCTTTGTTTACTTTACTCATCTACACGACTTAAAACTACTTACAAGAGTTTCTTGAGAGAAAGGCTCATCCATCATTAAATGCCATTAGTTTAATTGACAGTTTGAAACTATGTGTGCTTCCTGTACACAAACTGTACTTGTAGATAATACAATATTAATGAAATATAAGGCCACTTAAGTGACGTACTTAAGTGAAAATTTAAGTGAAATTTTAAAATTTTAAAATTAAATTTTAGGTTACACTTTATTTTAAGGTGTCCTTGTTACAGTGTAATTATACATTTAAGTACAGAGTAATATTAATTAACTACATGTACTTACTAGGATTAGTGTTTGGCTTAGGGTTACTTGCATGTAATTATGCATAATTTATTGTTATTATAATAGTAAGGACATGTAATGTTTAAGAAAAACCTTAAAATAAAGTGTAACCAAATTTCACTTTAAAAGTACATTTAAATCATTATATTTTAATAATCTTTTGTAATATTTTAAAGTGCTCTTATTTTGATGTGTTGACTAGCATACTAAAGCACATAAAGTACTTGATTATAATTTTATCTGTAGTGTGTTTTTTAAAACTGTGTTAAAGTTAATGTTTTAAATGTACAAAATTGCAACTTGATCATTACAAATGTGTAATTACAAATATATTTAAACACATGACATACAATTAAAGTATATTTTAGTTTACCATAAATGCTTGTCAGTGCATTCAGCAGCACTTTAACCATATTTCAAAGACAATTACATATAAAGTCCTACTTAAGTGGGTTAAAATCACTCTAAAGTTCAGCTAATTGCATGTAATATAAACTTAAACTATAATACATTTATATTGAACTGCATTTAAGTGTCTGAAAACATTACATTCAGTTTGCACTTGAGTATATTCTTTTAAAGTATATTATTTCCATAATAAGCACTCATTTTAAAAGTACACCTCTCCTCATCAAGCCACACAAAACATGAGAGTTAACTTTAGGCACAGCTAGTTTTACTTAGTTCTACATTGAGGTTGGAAACCATAGGATTTCCTATACATTACATTTCAATTTCAGGAACATTGCCATATAGAGAGAGACATCTATTTAGAGTGCGCTGTCGCTGTGATTTAAATCAAACACGCACAGGAATAAATACGTAATGTGATAACATGGAAAGCACTAGAGGACTGAAGTGCATGTGTTTGCACAGGAGCTCTGACCTCTTTAGCTCGGTGATGAGAAGAGCGGTGCACGGGATGCCCAGCATCATGAGAGAGATGGAGTTTATCGCTGGTTTGATGAAGGCCAGACAGGTGGTGATCCCTGAGAGGACGCCGATGACCATTTTGAACCTCGATCTAGTGACGTGGGAAGGAAACAGGGGAAGATGAAAGGAGTAAACAAGAGAAAAGCTGTGCAGAACATTGTGCAGCATCAGTATCCACTAGGGGTGTAACTAGGGCTGTGCGATATGACGATAAATATTGGATGGATGAAATAAGTCTATCGTTTCATATTATGCTCTATCGTTTATTTTGTGGCGTCGCAAGATACATTGTTTGGATGACTGCGATCTTACACGTGCATGAAGGGGAGACAGAATCAGGTGCAGACAGAAAAATAAAGGTTTAAAATTGTACCTTTTTGGGTACAACAGCTTGTTCCTGGAGCAGTAGCCTTAAAAGGACATATTTGTACCTTTTTCACCCCAATAGGTACATATTAGTACCTTAGAGTAGTAATACGTACCCTTAAGGTACTAATATGTACCTATTAGGGGTAAAAAAGGTACAAATATGTCCTTTTAAGGGTACTGCTCCAGGGACAAGCTGTTGTACCCAAAAAGGTACAATTTTAAACCCTTATTTTTCTGTGTGTGGAGAATGACCAGCCAGGACAAAACGAGGGACAGCATCTGTAGCATGGACACGCGTTTGTAAGCACTGCAGTTTTAAAACAACCGATTTTAAGATGTTGAAACACAAACACCAGAGCTATATGCGCTATATGTGCGCCGCCTCTGTTTCTGTGTGAGAGGAGCGCACATTTTTTTGCCGCTTTATTGGCTTTGAGCGATTACATAAACGCACATATGCATCAGAATCCCCGTCTTTTGCAAGTATCCTCATAAACACAGTGATTTAGGTCTTAAGCGAGAGTAAACAGCTGAAAAAATAAACGCATATGTAACAGTATATTGGATCCAGACTTCGGTCTTAAAGGGGAAGCTGTCCAATATTTGTCCTGTCTGCCATTAATCAAACAACAGTGAGAAACAATCTCTCACTGCTAAATCACTTTTGTAACTTTAATAAGAAGAAATTAAAAAATAATAATGATATATATATATATTTTTATCTTCAGTGAGCTTGAGTTTTTTTTTTTCCTCTTTTTAGGCTTGTATTAGTTTGATATTGACATTGGTGACAAGGATTGTGAAAATTCTATGCTATCAAAGATTTTAAAATAAAAAAAAATAACTATATCATGATATATATCATTATCGTGATAAAAAAAATTACTCCTATCGTGATATAAGATTTTGGTCATAGCCCTAGGTGTAACGTAGGGCTGGGCGATTTGACCTAAAATCAAAACCTCGATTAATTGAACACTTTACCTCGATTACAATTATTTAACGATTATTTTTTAATACTTTTTTGTTTTGCCCTCATAGTTCATTGAAGGGTTGTAGTGTAAAAATACTCCACAATTAAATGTGGGATTTTTTTTTCTAATGAAAGAGTGCATTTCTTATCTTTGCGATTTTAAAAATTATTGAAGGAAGCAAACTATTTATGGTTATTTGTTAAATATTTCGAACAATTGAAATCAAAGCTTGCTTGAAATGAAGACATCTAATGAAAAAAGTCACATTTCAGTTTTATTGTATAAAAGAAAATAACTTTAATTTTTTGCAAACAAAATAAATGAATATTGCCATGTCAAAAGTAGAAAATAACCAGCATCTCTTGCAAACAAAATACATTTTAAATATTGTCAAGCGAAAAGTAGAAAATAACTTGTATCTCTTGCAAAATTATATTATTTTTAAAAATACAATGTGAAAAGGAGAAAATAATAACTTGCATCTCCTGTAAACAAATGTTTTAAATAATGAATCAGGGGTGCAAACTCGTCAGGGGTGAAAAAGGTGACAAACTAAACTCCCCCCCCTTATATATACACACGGGTGGGAATCGCAGGGTACCTCACGATACAATATAATCACGATACAGCAATTCTGCGATAATCGATATATTGCTAGACAATCATATAATGATACATCACGATATCTGTCAAACTATGAAAACAAAATGCCTGTGAAAAGGTTAAGTGCAAGTTTTCTTTCTTTATTCAAGTCCAAACTGTTAGAAAACAGCAAAAAAGTACTGTAAATCAATTTTAACACGTTAAGTAAATTAATAATTTTATTGATTAATTTATATATTTTTTGTTTGTAGTTTATTTAGAATATATTTAGCTATCACTCAAAATAACTTGAGATTCACTTGCGAGGGCAGTTAAACAGTTTATTAGGAACAAAGCTGTCTTTCAAAGCTGACTTTTCAGCATCATTACAGTCACATGATCCTTCAGAAATCATTCTAATATTCTGATTTGCTGCTCAAAAAACACTTATTATTATTATTCTGTTGAAAAGAGCTGAGAAGTTGTTGTTTTTTTTCTTTGATGATGAATAGAAAGTTCAGAAGAACAGCATAGTTTGTAACATGATAAATGTCTTTATCATTACTTGTGTGCTAAATAAAAGTTTGAATTTCTATATGCTGACTCCAAGCTTTTGAATGGTATAGTGTATATTGTTACACTTGGAGTAAGACTGGAGTAATGAAGAAGAGAATTCTTCACAAAAACATTACAAAACCTGGCATTTTCGTAGTGTATATTGTTTATGTGCAAGGAAAAAAACAAACAAACAAACACACATTTTGAAATTCTGGGTTATTTCTCTCAGCAGATCTTCTTCCAGAAACAGAAAGTAGTCGGGATGAACTTGTTTGTTTACATTCGCGCGCCTCACGTGGATGTTTGAATCTGAACGGCGCGAGCGGCGCGTGGGCGTGACCGTATTAGATATAATGAGACGGGAAAACTGGACATCGCGTCAGTTTCATACGGATTACTTTAACATATAATATTTGTTTTGGACGTAACTTACTTCATTTAAAAGTAGACATGTTAAGCTTTCTATACATATATTTCTCATGTATTTGAGGCGAGAATTCGCAGAGATTCAGGTTGTTTTATTTACGTGTCTGTGAAGAAAGGTGACAGAGCCGGTAGAGAACGCACCCTGCTTATTTTATTAATTTTAGAAAAGCACATTATTTCGTTGTTATTATGACTATACAGAAATAAAAAGAGACCCTTTGCAGTTTCAAATGATACCTTATTCTTATCTGTACAATCAAAACTGACAAGAGTATTTTTAGTTCTTTTCGCGGTCATAAAGAAAATAGGAGACAGCCCGCACCGGTGCAGGCTTCGACCCCAAGGTAAGCCAATCAGAGACAGAGTAGGGCGGGTCCATTGTGCCATTACCAACAGGGGAAAAGACGCTGCAGGTGACGTGACACAGATGACTTGCAGATCCGACGGCGACCCCCCCCCCTCTCCTCAAATATTTTTTTTTACAGATCTACACGATTCACGTGAATGACCTATTTCAAGGTGAAAACGGCAAAAGGTGACAAGTTTGCACCCCTGTGAATGTATGCAAATAGAACACTGCTGATTAAGAGAAAGAGCACCATTGATCTTGTCCGGTCACTCTATACGTGTATTTACTGGCCGTTCACACAGAACACGTCTTTGTGTCTAAAACCGCGAGACGCAGCGCTCAGGAATGGTTTTAAAAAAAACGCAGCGCAGAATGCCTACTCCGTTGTGCGTCAACCTGCTACTGTAAACAAAAGCTTGCAGTGCTTGCCCCGCCTCCAGGGTCTTCTGATTGGTCCACTGTTTTGGAGCTGACATTGAGCGGCGTGTGAGAAAAAAATTAAAATAACGACTTTATTCAACAATTCGTCTCCTCCGCGTCACCATAGCGCGATTTTGGAGAATATCCACTGGATGCAAATAGCGTACTCTGTTCTGTGTCAGTCACACCACAAGGATATGCTGTTTTCGTTCAAATCACAGCGTTAATAAATGTTGAAAACATATCTGCGGTGCGGCTGACACAGAACAGCTGTTTGCGTCAAGCGGATATTGTCCAAAATCACGCTACGGTGACACGGAGGAGACGAATTGTTGAATAAAGTCGTTATTTTAATTTTCTTTGCATTTGTCCTGGCCAAATTCCCTCCACTGGCCCTTGTCAATCATGGCCTCCTAATAATCCCCATCCACTTGATTGGCTCTATCTCTCTCTCCTCTCCACCTGTAGCTGGTTGTCCTGTGGCTGCCGTCGCATCATCCAGGTGGATGCTACACACTGGTGGTGGTTGAGGAGAGACCCCCCCCACATGATTGTAAAGCGCTTTGGGTGTATGGCAATACACAATAAAAGTGCTATATAAATGCTTCATTCATGCTTCATTCATTCATTCATTCAAAAAGTATTCTCGTCGCTTCATCAAGTTCAGATTGAAGCACTGATGGCAGATGGACTATTCTGACGATGTGTTTCATACTTTTCTGGGTCTTGACAGTGTTATTTACTTGGCAGTCAATGGAACAGTCACAAGCCTCCCGGTTTTCATCCGAAATATCTTAAATTGTGCTCCGAAGACGAACGAAGCTTTTACGGGTTTGGAAACGACATAGGGGTAAGTGATTAATGACAACATTTTCAAATTGGGGTGGAGTAAACTTTTAACCTGTTAACACGCACCAGGACGCCAGCGCACTGAAAGCTCTTTGTTTGCACACGTCATTGTTTTCAAACAGATAAAGTAAAACAGGACAAAATGAATCTTGACAAACTATATATCATTTTGAAGGTCTAAGCCTCTAGCATCGACGACAGATCGCTGTTTTTCGATAGAAAGCTTATAAGGAATGTATTTGCTAAATTTGTGTAAGCAGTACACATCAAAACATGTATAAAAAAACCACAGTACATACCATATTCATCCTGATAACGACTCTCAAACGTATCCACTGCTGTAAATCCTGGTTTCATTTGAAAGATAAGGGTCCAGTGAACAACATTCCATCGAGCACTTTTAGTCCAAAGAAACAACAACGTTGTAATTTGGATCGTTATTCATTTGTTTACGTCTCATCTCTTGAGGGAAAGTTATTGTTTGTGTCCGTTATGGAACAAATTACGCTCAAAAACAGCGTCTTGGTGGTAAAAAAAACAGCACGATTTTGTAGTAGACAATGTCCCAAACAGAATGAAATCATCCAAAAAAAAAAAAAGTCAAAGATACACGGAAGATTGATTATTTGAATTCTGGCGCTCCCTCGCGACGGCGCGTGACGCACGCTGTGACGCACCTGTCATCTGATGGGGGCGTAACTTAGCGATCTTTTTAGCACAAATAACTTTCTTTTTTTTCTTCTTCAACAGTTTTCATATATGTTTGCGTGTTTTGTGGAGAATGTGCCTGTATCTGTGTGATTAACATCCGTATGGCTGATAATCAGCATGTAATTACTGACTGTTCACAGATATCAGTGTGAATGCAGTCTATATAAAAGGCCATTATAATGTGAATATTGACAATATTGGGCGGCCATCTTATGATTAGCATCTGTATGAATGATCGTCAGCATGTGATTACTAATGTATGAGCAGGAGAGCATCTGTTTGTCAGGAAATCAGTATGCACTTAAGTTATTTTTTTTATTATTATTATTGTTTTTTTTTTTTCATCACTCAAATTATTATTGTATTTTTCTAGTTCTAATTTATTTTCTCAAATAAATCACTTATACGATGTCTAAGATTCTGTCTACTGGTTTATAATTGAAAAACTGCAGTGGCATGTATAATGACTAAATAGTTTGTAGTAGAACCCTTAATAATACCAATAATAATTTGGTAAATATTTTTCCTCAAACAGAGGGGGGGGGGGACTAGAAAAATGGCTGCAGGAATCTCATTTTTCATGGTATCTTCTTCAGATTTGAAATATAAACTCATGAGACGTGACTTTCAACCCATTACTTTTCTGGATTGCTTCAGGGCTGATTTCATGTATTTTTATATGAAATTAAAAAAAAATTCAGTGTGGTACAATTTTTATCAAGGCACTTCAGTGTCTATAACTTTTTATATTTTTGAGCATTATCAACTTTGGATAATGGATAGTAAAGCCCAAAGGGTCTTCTTTCCAAAGACACCAAAACTGTGTGTGTGGCACACTGAAGTCAGGAGCTGTTACCATTTTAAGTTAGTTAAACATTTTCAGCTGTGATTCCCAATATGGGGGGTGCTGGTTAACAGGTTAATGGAAAAGTATTAATAGGATTAAAAAACGAAATAACCGACATGGGAAAATTACGTTGGTTAGAGTTTCTAAATCTTGTTTTCGATTTCTTTTCGATTAATCGCCCAGCCCTAGTGTAACGGTACACGTATTCGTACCGAAGATACTCGGTGCGGGTCTTTCAGTTCGGTATGCATGTGTACCGCATATGCATGTCATATGGATCATAGTTCATATTTTTACTGATTGAACATTTGTTGATCCGTGTGCTGAGGTATATGTGCATCTCATTGCAACTTCTGGATTTAAAACAGAATTGATTTTGTCTACCAGCATAAATGTTTGCCTTTAGTTTTAAGAGGCAGATACTACCCATATTATGCTTTGAAAATAAACAAAGCTAAAAGAATGAGGACCGCTAAAGAGGATTAGCATTGCAAAATGCTAAATAATCTTTAGTTGATCTGACAGATCTTTTAAAATTCTGACTTTTATGACTTTATGAACTAAAGTTTTTAAGTTGTCGGTTGCTAGTTGAGTGCGATAGTTTGCCTTTTTTTTCACAGTGTGGATATGCGAGCGCACCTGTCTCTGCGGAATATCTTGGGCAGGTATCTCTTGGGAAACCACATGCCGATGGCACACATGAGCACCCACAGTATGGCCAGCTCGTCCAGCATCTGCCCCAGGAAGCTCAGCGTCGCATGGAAATAAGTGGAGCCGATTCCTGAAAGAGAACAGCAGGATCATGTGCAAACTGAATTATAACATTATTACAGCAATTACACACAGCAATCTGCATCGTTTTAAGCCTACTGCTAGGGCTGCATGATTAATTTGGGTCACATTAATGTGCATTTGGAAACGCAACATGCACTAACCATCTTCCCAAGAAGCTCTTATCAACAAAAGAGAAGCGTTGTGGTTTTCTATCAAAATAAAAGTCTGATGTTTTAACATTTGAAAAGGAAGAAATTAAAACAGCCCTAAATATTAGTATTGTAATTTTACAGTTATAACTAGGCATTATTATTATTATTATTATCATTATATAAT
This sequence comes from Aspiorhynchus laticeps, assembly GCA_023376895.1. NCBI lineage: Eukaryota > Metazoa > Chordata > Actinopteri > Cypriniformes > Cyprinidae > Aspiorhynchus > Aspiorhynchus laticeps. Next base: position 138,863 of record JALXFT010002258.1, on the reverse strand, counting down.
TGTTCTTATATATATATATATATATATATATATATATATAATATATAAATATAAATATATACACACACACACACATACACATATATACACATATTGCATATATACATATATATATATGCTAAGAACTTCATTTGAACAACTTTAAAGGTGATTTTCTCAAATATTTAGATTGTTTTGCACCCTCAGATTCCAATTTTTCAAATTGTTGTATCTCAGCCAAATATTGTCCTAACAAACCATATATCAATGGAAAGATTATTTATTCAGCTTTCAGATGATGTAGAAATCTCAGTTTTGAAAAATTTACCCTTATGACTGGTTTTGTGGTCCAGGGTCACATATACATAAATATATATACATATATATAAAAACCCACTTGTTTCCATGCAATTTGCATACAATCATCACTATGAAAAACACTAAAGAGACATGTTAAAAAAAAAGAAGAAAAAAGATATATATACACAGTATATATATATAAAAAAAGAGAAATTATGAACTCCTAGTCCTCACTTTGTGTTAGGGGTCAAATTGACCCACATATTTTTGTTCAAAATTATTTTGTTATGACTACTTGTAGTGACTATTTACACACTAAATAGCCTTTGCCTTTTTGTTATGGGTTTCTCACACTTCCTTTTTATTGCTGCAACAGATTAGTAAATTAATTTGTTTTGCAGCTAAATTTTTAGTCTGTTAAAAAGTATTCCTTTCACAGTTGTTGTTGTTTTTTTTGTTGTTTTTTTTATTAAGTTCTCAAATATTTTATAATTTAGCTACAATAAAAGTTTTCTGTTTTTTGTTGTTTAACCTGACCCTTTGCTGTTTTTCAAAGTGTTGTTTTTTGGCCAAAAGATAACCAATTGACCGTTCGCAAAGAGCTTGATTGACAGGCGATCTGACCAATCAGAACGCAGATATTATGTGCCGCTGGTATCCGCCATCTTGCCCGACAGCTACTGCCTGTCTCCATAGAAATACATGTTAAAACGGGGTAAAAAAGATCGACTGAATTGAAACTTTTTCAATATAACTAACGTTAAATATAAAAATGCGAGGAGGGTTAAGCTGTGCTGTTGTTGGTTGCCACGGTAACGGTAATAAGCTAAGGTATTCCTTTAAAGTAACGTTACTTGTTTTGCTTGTCATGGCTTGCAGCGCTAAAGTTAAATACTGAGTGTTAAATAATAAAATAATGTTAAAACATGTGCTCTTATCATTCTGTGGACAAAATCCCGTGAACTTCGCCCCGATCGGGAGCTTTATATACACATGTGCGCTCACCTGTTTCCTTTACTGCAAAAAGACGGTCACTGTGACACTGTAAAGTGATGAAACTATGGTGCCATGTGCTTTTTAAAACCATTTTCATAGGTTTCACGTTATATTGTCAGCTCTGAAAATATGTAAATGCGCATGTCCAGTAGCTGCAGCTGTATCCCTTCCAGCCTTAACCACAAATCAGACAGAAGAGCACATTAACTTCGGTTACTTACACTTGAAAAATGTTGTGTTCCGCAGTTCACACAAAATACTTTTTGATGTTTATTCATGTTCATTTTGTGCTTTAAGTAAATATTAAAAGACGATCGGTTCACGTGTTTCAACTGAGGCAATACAGTGATCTGTCACGACACATTGAAGAGCCACAAAACGGTATTTGTTTTAATTTCTTTAAAAATGACACGGTTTAAAAGCTGAGGGTCCAGAGACCTTGTTTCATATCAGAAGTGACCTGCTCTGTCTTCTCTGTCAGTGTGTTGTCAGTGTACTCTTTGCTCTGCGATGTATTTTTCACTGCGTGAGAACACGTGTGTAGTGTGAGACATTGTTTGTCCGTCATGGCAACAGTAACTAAGGGTGAGCGGGTTTTGGGAACAGTCAATTGGGGTCAATTTGACAGCATTTCCATAACACGCACACATACACAACTATATAAATACACATACCCTAAATATATCATTTGTTATATATATATATTAAAACTTTGCATTCACATTCGTGACTCTAAATTAGAAAACATCACAAAATGTTAATGTATACATTTTTAAATCAGTGTTTCAAGCAGTTTTAAAAATCAAAAGCTGGTAAAATATTGGGAATAAAAAGTACAAATAAAAGAAATATGTTTTTCTTATTTTAATTTGGGTACACAGAGCCTGAAATTATCAGTAGTGTTTCCTAAAGCAACAAACCACTAAGTATTATGCTTCAGCACGTTTGCGGCATGAGTCACGAACATGAATAATAACTTTACTATCTAATAATAGCTTTACTATCACGAGTGGATGACAGGAGCATGATAAACCAGTAGAAAAAAACCTGTTTGTTCAGCACAGACAAAAACCACTCACAATTTCTTAAATCTAGTTGGTTAAACTCTCTGAAATGTATTCTTAGAAGATTTTATTTATTGTGCCAATATTTGAGACACTATTTATTCAATAGCACACACTATTTTGCTAATTATATCCCAGTTTAAGTCTTCAAAGTGTTCTTAAATCATGCATCCATCACCACAAACAGCGCTGCATCACCTCGAGGTCCGTGGTGAATGAATTCAGCTCTGTCTGTGTATAATCCTTTGACTAAACTCGCTGTATTATATGATAGCACAGAGGATTTTGACTCAAAATCCCACCCGGATTAATTAAGTCAGCAGCTTCCTTTAGAGCCTGAAAACTTAGAAGACATTTGTACAGAGCAGCGTTTGTGCTGAGCTGGCTACTTTCCCATGCTGCTCCACAGTGAGCTTTAAATACACCAGCGGTTTGTTGGGAAGAAGTCACACTTTTGCACAGACCAATTTCCCAAGCGATTGTCTTAACCTTTGCTGTTAAAGGAGGAGAAGGAATCAACATGCCCTAAATTGTATGTAGAAAGGAAGAAGCTTAATAAAACCACACCTCTGTTTGTCACAAAGCAGTGAAGGCGACACCAACGTGAGAACAGCAGCTTTGCTAAACCTAAAACTGACAGGGACATAAAGCTGCATTGTTTAAACTATGTTAAGCTTTGTTTGTGAATGCACTTGGGTCATGTGAATATTAACACATCTTACGGATGATTAAGTGAAATGTGGTCTGTGTGGCCTTCTGTAAACTGAACCAAAGGGTCCAATGAATGAGAGAAGCTTTACATGCTGTCCTTAAGCCAGGATTATTGTCTTTTATAAACCCGAGTTAAGGTCATTTTAACCCTGGGTCATGAAATATTTCACATTTGTGATTTTGTCGTTATTCAGAGAAGAGCCAACACAATGTCAGTTGCTCTGAATGTAATGATTGACAGGCAGAGAGTGTTTCTGATTGGCTGGTCACTCCCTTGTTTGTGTTACCAGAAACAGGTGTGATTTCTCAGGAAACCGATACCTGTGAAACCTGTCAGGTAGCAGGGATATTTTATGTATTATTTTCCAAAATAAATAAATAAATTGTGTAAATAAACACACACACAGCATGTAAACAAACATTTATTTTGAATGCGATTCATCGCGATTAATTGTGATTAATAGTTTTGAAGCCTTATATACTGTATGTAAGCAATAAGGTACTCAGGCTGTGCTGTATCGTGAATAAATCACGGCTGAAGGGCGTTGTTACGGGGCATTCACACGCCTCTCGTTGACTTTGAATGGAGTGTCGTCAAGCGTTGCCGAACTGAATTGTGGGTCCGTCGCGTCGCTTCACTGGCGTTGCTCGCGGCAGAAGTTGAACACTTTTCAACTTTTTAAGCGCCAACGCAGGCGTCAGCCAATCAGATCGGCTTATGCAAATACCCTAGTGCAGACGCTAGCCAATCCCGTTCATGCAACACCAGAAAAGTATGTGATTGGCTGTTGTCACTATGACGGCGCGTCAGCACCAAGCTTCAGACACGTCCTCCGCCCCGTGTGAATGGGGCGTTAGGCATGACGCGAAGCGGAGTGCATGCAACCCCTTCAGCCGTGATTTATTCACGATACAGCAAGGCCTCGAGTACCTTATTGTTTTTATAAAACGGTTACCACGCAATAAAAAAAATACTAAAACCCAAAATTTATGAATTGAAATGCTACTTTTTTGAAGCAAGTTCGTTAAATGCTGTCCTTCCGCTAAAAAATAGTTCCTGACAGCAACAGTAAACGCAAGAGAATGTTCCTCATTTAATGGAGCTTAAATAAAAACAGAGAATAGGAGCTCTTATAATTGTTTTTAACACCATATATGATATTTTCTCACACACATACATCTGCTTATCTCTCAGCATGAGAAAACGTCTGTTTTCCTCTTTTAGTTTGAAAACAGACCGATTCGCGACTTTGCAAGCGTCATTACAGTGTAAACTGATGGACATACAGAATCATACCTGAAACAGAAAACTAATAAATTCAGTAATATTTCCTCCTCGCTTCGGAAACAGCAGTCTTTCACACAGACGCGCGCCGCACACACATCAACACATCTCCACATGGGAAGCATTTATTTAGACCGGGAAGGGCGGGGTCTCAAAATTAAAGATGCAACAAGCCCGCAGGGGTCACTCATGCTTCATTAAATAAATAGCAAACAGTTAATTCTGCCGAAATACATAATACATTAAACAGTTTTGATGCTATTGATTATGTCGCTACGGGTGTTGCTCAGTGATACACAGAACGGTTGGGTGAAGCGGTCATAGCCCTGCTGTACCGTGAATAAAACACAGCTGCTGACCAATCAGAATCCAGGAATGGAAATAACCGTTTTATATATATATATATATATATATATATATATATATATATATATATATATATATTAGGGGTACACGTATTCGTACCGAACCGTTTCGGTACAGGTCTTTCGGTTCGGTACGCATGTGTAGCGAATGAATACAGTATTTTTTGTCAAGTCAAGTCACCTTTATTTATATAGCGCTTTTAACAAGATACAGATTGTGTCAAAGCACTTAACAGTATCAAGTTGGAGGATAGAGTGTCAGTAATGTACAATAATAAGATTAAACACTCAATTTTCAGTTAAGGGCATTTCATTATTGAATTCGGAGATGTCATTGTCTAGCTCAGTATAGTTTAAATAGTATCTGTGAAATCAAATTGACGATAATCGCTAGAAATTAAGTGTCCCCAACTGAGCAAGCCGTCAGGAAATTCAAATAATAAATGGTGTTTTGACAGTCTTTGATGTGGCATGACAGATTGCTGTATAAACGCATTGGAGAGCCGCTTCTGGGACGGTTCAGAAACGTGCTGGTAAACCCAACACAAGCATTGACTCGAGCGCAGCGATCAGCTCCGGTTCCCGTGTCTGAGCCGTGACGCGCCGCAGACTTGTGCGATCATTCCTTCCTCTGTACTAGTTTTAACACCAATAAACATGACTGAACATCTCATGCCTCATGTAATCGCTCAATCAGTGTTTCAACCGCGGAAAGACATCAACAAGACAGTGTGAAAATAAAATGTCACGTAGCATTTCATTTACCTCAGCAAGTCATCAGTGTCACAGAAATGAAGAGAGGAGCATTTCACGAAATATTACACCATATACTCATTATATTTTACTAAACCCGTTAGTCTTAATTATTTAATGTATGTTTAAATTAATCTGTTATGAAACATGCTATGACAGCCAGTGTGTAATTGAATATATTTTAACAAATATCCTAGAAATGTTATTATTTATAAGTTAATTTAAAAACTGCATTATGTGCAATTTACATGTTTGCATACCATTTGTTTTTTTAAGTTGAGCGTTTAAGTCATCTATTTAAAAATAAATAGTAATTAAATTTAAGTTTGGGTTAAGTTCAGTTCAGGGAGGAGACTGTGGAGTCTCCAGGCGAGGACCAACAGACTGAAGGACAGCTTCATCCATCAGGCTGTCAGGAAGCTGAACTCTCTCCCGTCCTTGCCCCCCCTCTCTTACACCACGCAACACTGAACTCTGACCCCCCCCCCCACCCCATCCCTTCCCACCCCTTCCCACCACCACCACCACCCACACACACTGTGACCAGCACCAGTCACTTTGTACAGCATTGGACTGACCCCATTCAACTACCTCTTCTGACAGTCTGAATAAAGACTGCTCTCTTTTTGTCACTTTAATAGAATAGACTTAAGCTCTTTGCACTACACCATTCATATTCTGCACTGTTTGGTTATTTCACTGGTTTGCACTCTATCTACCATGTGCCTTATGCCACTTTATCTATTTTTTATTATTATCATTATTATTATTTTTTTTTTTTCTCTACATGTCCTTATCTGTATATTTGTAATAGTTGCATTTTGTGTATGTATGTATATATATATATATATATATATATATATATATATATATATATAAATATATATTTGTATTTATCTGTATTTGTGCGTTCTACTGTTAGTGTTTAGTGTTATCTGTATGCACCAGGGAGTAAGAGAGTAACGCAATTTCAATTCTCTGTATGTATGTACGGTACATGTGGCAGAATTGACAATAAAGCAGACTTTGACTTTGACTTTTGAAGTTGTTAGACCTAATCGTGATCTTATAATGTAAAAGGGCTTCCTATAATTTTAATCACAATCTGAGGTAGATTTTTATCACTAAGAAAATTTAAACTATAACTGAATGCATTTAAAGAAACTGCAACTTGTTGAGTTTATTTTCAAAGAAACAGCTTAGTTTTGCCACTATACACACACACACACACACACAGAGAGAGAGAGAGAGAGAGTGTTTCGCCCAGCTAACATTAATTTAGTTTCTCTGAGATAACATATCTCCTTCAGTAGCCCTTCCTGCTCAGCTCAGCTATTTCCTGAAGACCAGCAATATTCCCAAAAAGGAGGAAGAGCGGATTTCACAAGACTGCCACCTCCTAGCGTGCTGAAAAACATGACCTCCGGCATACTTGCGCAATAAGTTACTGTGGGTCTGTCAAACAACAGCTGGACAGAAGAAACTCACCCACGACCACCAGCAGAGTCCATATGAGATAGATGCCACTGTTGAAGTGTGTGGCGTACTGACGAAACAAACACATGAGGATCGGAGGCAAGACGAAGAACAACACGTTGCTTATCTGGAAAAGACACAAATCTTATTAGACACACTGAGAAAAGCGCAGCCTAAAGTTTACAGACTTCAACAGCAGCCGCTCAAACGCGCGCGACACAATGTGACACTGCAACTGAACAAAGAAAAGCGACGCACCGTGTTATAAAACTCCGCTATTCCTGGATAGATGAGATAATTCCCCTCACACCAGTCCACCTCCGAGCTGCCAGCCTGGAGCTGATCCCACAGATGCGCGTCCATCTCTGCGGAGCACTAAACGCGACTGGACGTCTTCACGCAAAGCGACGTGGACAGCTTTAACGCACGCTTGCGGCGGGAGTTGGTTTTAATCAGTGATGCATGTGCCGTCGTGTTATCTGAGCATGTCATCCTGTCATCCAGTCCGAGTCTAATCCAGCCGCGGACTGTACGACGCTGGCTGGCAATAACAACACAGCAACATGTGATTCGCGCATGCTCAGACTCGGATCAGGGCTGCGTTTCCCAAAAGCTTCTGCGAAGTACATCGTAAAAATGATCGTACGAATCATCTTAAACTTGCGGACCGTATCCCACAAGCATCGTTACTTAAGTAGTACTTAAAGATCTCCGTAGAACTACGAGTGCTCTGGAGCAGGGCCGTTGCTAGTGGGGTGAAAGGTGGGGACAATTCTAGGGGCCCCCACCGCCCAGGGGGCCCCACAAAAATCCAGGAATTATACTATATAGGCCCATGTTCTGTGAATAATTCTAATATTTTATTAGTTGTATAACTGAGATATTATGAAAACCACAAAAAAGCATGCAATTTGGTTCCATGCTTGTATATTGTACAGTATATGATATGTGTGTGTGTGTGTGTGGGGGGGGGGCCCACATCAATATTTTTTCAGGGGGCCCCCAATCCTCTAGCAACGGCCCTGCTCTGGAGTAAAAGTCCTAAAAGAAGACAGAGTTGTGAGGACCCCTGCAGTACAGTCTGCAGATTACAGCTTTAACTTTATTCAAGTGCTATGGGGTTATAATTAAAGCTTTTGATTGTACACTTTATTACTCGTTTATTTATTTATATATTTTTGTTTTAATGAATTTATAAATTAAATAATTAAAAAGGGCAGAAAGCAAAACAAAAAAAAGAAATACACATCTAAATTAAATGACTGAACAATAATAAAAAAACAATAAAAGAAGTAATGTAGGAAATATGCTTCAAAGACTGGGAAAAATAGGGATAAACTCAAAAGATTCTGTCAATGTCTTGCACGAAAACCAGCAATGTATTAGACCCGGAAATATTATTATATACAGTAGATTAGTATTATACTTGTAACCATTATATTATGTTATATTATAGTTATTATATCCGAGCTGTCTGGAACGCAGCATTAGGTTAACTACAATTACGAGCCACTCTAAGGTGACATTTCAGCACTTGACAAAAGCATAGTGACTCCTAAGTAGCACTTACAGATGTTCTCAATTGCTTAAACACGTTTCTTGAAATTATGCCTCTTTTTTGCAAAACTGTAAACACAAATCCATAACTTCTTACTCAATTCCCCAAACTTCCTATATTCAGGTCAAAATGAAGCTCTCCACTCAAAACAAATCAATCTTGCTGAAAAAACAAACTTTGCTCTCAGACATGACACACACACTACAACACAGTCTTACACACTGATGAGATCAATTCAAAACAATACTACAAAAAAAAACGTAATAAGTGTTGCTTGTGCCCCCCCCACCCACCCACAAAAAAAAAAATCACACGATGAACACAACAAATGCATGCATTTTCAAGTGTTTTATTCCTTAATTTCACGTACTGTAGAGTACAGCAAACAACAACAAAAATAATTATTCTGCCCCAGCATCCCGTCTTTGGTCTGGGACAGTCCAAATAACCTCTTGAACACCACAGGCTATACTGCCCCTGGCCAGGCAGCGGGGGGGAAATCCTCTTGCATGCCTGATCCAGCCCTGGCACACATCAACTAAAATATCTGAGACTGTTTATCTTCTTGCCCTTCCTCTTTGTCTTCCATGTCGTCGTCCTCCTCCTTCTCCTCCTCTTCCTCTTTCTCCTCCTCCTCTTCCTCTTTGTCTTCCATGTCGTCGTCCTCCTCCTTCTCCTCCTCTTCCTCTTTCTCCTCCTTCTCTTCCTCTTTGTCTTCCATGTCGTCGTCCTCCTCCTCCTTCTTCTCCTCCTCTTCCTCTTTCTCCTCCTTCTCTTCCTCTTTGTCTTCCATGTCGTCGTCGTCGTCCTCCTTCTCCTACTCTTCCTCTTTCTTCTCCTCCTCTTCCTCTTTGTCTTCCATGTCGTCGTCCTCCTTCTCCTCCTCTTCCTCTTTCTCCTCCTCCTCTTCCTCTTTGTCTTCATGTCGTCCTCCTCCTCCTTCTTCTCCTCCTCTTCCTCTTTCTCCTCCTCCTCTTCCTCTTTGTCTTCCATGTCGTCGTCCTCCTCCTTCTTCTCCTCCTCTTCCTCTTTCTCCTCCTCCTCTTCCTCTTTGTCTTCCATGTCGTCGTCGTCCTCCTCCTTCTTCTCCTCCTCTTCCTCTTTCTCCTCCTTCTCTTCCTCTTTGTCTTCCATGTCGTCGTCGTCCTCCTCCTCTTCCTCTTTCTCCTCCTCCTCTTCCTCTCCGTACTCCTCCTCCACCTCCTGCTCTTCTTCTTCAAATTTACACATTACTGTATGTGGGATATTGAATGACAAACACTGGATAGGATTCACAGTTACACTTTTACTAATGGTCTGACAGCAAAAAAAAATCCTTACATCATTGTGAAATAGAAAAGAAAAAGAAATATGGGCACAAAGGCGAAAATAAAAAGTAGAAAGTCCACTGTCAGAATTAATAACTCTTGTGTTGTCCTCTGTCTATATATGCTTTCCAACTGAAGATTCATGAGATGCACCTTTGAGCTATTTCAGAGAACTGGTTTATAATCGGTTGATCTACATTCTCTTCATTAGTGAGAGTCAAGATTCACACAATTCATGGCAAAATTACAAAAAGTCTAAAAGAAATGTGTAGAAAATATGCTTGACAGTTCATGACAGGTCATGACAGAAATGTACATAATCAGTTGCATGAATGTACAAAAGCAATCACAACTCGATCAAAATAATGATACATTTTTCTATGATGTGCACAAGTGACTAGATGATGTGGAGGTTGAAGTAGTTTTGAGAATTTCATTTCTGATCTGAGAAATGCACCAAAGTGAGATAAACTGTAAGCTGACTTTGGCCCTTTTATCTCCATCGAAGCTTCTGATTGGTGTGTGATCATTTAGTGTTTCCACTTGGGTAATTGTGTGCTAATTGAGATCAACCTTTGCAGACTTGAGAGAACAATACTGAATGCTAGTGCTTTCTAAATGAGCACATGGTGTAAGCACTGAGAAATGTAGTTTTGCAGGAACAGTTCACCAAATCTGACTCATGTGTCAAAGCAGGGGAATAGTGTTTATAGTTTAGGGAAATGGGTGCGCTTTATTAAAAATGTCGTTATGTTTTGAAATTTTAGTTCAAAAGCTGGTTATAGTGTTTTACCAGTCGAGAAAAACTGTAAAGCTCGGCTACGTGTGATTGTGTTAAGTGCATTTTTGGGAAACGCGCATGAAACAATAACGAACCTTCATTAAATGATTCGTAGAAAATGCTCTTAAGCCCTAAGATCAATCGCTATCGAGAAACACAGCCCAGATTAATTTGGTTAATATTTACAGTATTTCTCCATCACATTTCACAGTTGCCTATAGGTACATTTGTGGTCTACAAGAGGATTCATAATATTACTTAGACCAAAGAAACTTAAAGGGATAGTTCACTTTGAAATTAAAATTTGGTATCTATCAGCTTACCCCAAGGGCATCCAAGATGTAGGTGTCTTTTTTTCTTCAGTAGATCCAATTTTGATGTTTTTAGGTCAAACCGTTCTAGTCTGTCAGTCATATAATGGCAGGTATAGGTCACTGTCTCTATAAGAGGGAAAAAGAACATGCACAGAGAAATCCAAAATAAACAATTCCCCATCGTAACTACGCATTGATGGCCTAAGACACGAAACGAGCGGTTTGTGTGAGAAAATGAACAGTATTTATATAGTTTTTTACCTCTAGTACACAACCATGTCCAAGTGATCTGAGTGTGCGCACGCATCCGGTGTGTGACGTGTGTGTGCGCGTGCTCTGGCTCACGCTGCATTCACACGGGGCGTCAACGCTTGACGGAGGGCGTGTCTGAAGCGTGGTGCTGACGCGCTGTCATAGTTACAACAACCAATCACATACTTCTCTGGTGTTGCATGAACGGGATTGGGTATTTGCATGAGGCGATCTGATTGGCTGATGCCTCCGTTGGTGCTTGAAAAGTTGCGTCAGCACCACGCTTCAGACACGCCCTCCGTCAAGCGTTGACGCCGACGAGCCAGAGCGCGTGTACACACACGTCACACACCGGATGCGTGTGCGCACTCAGATCACTTGGACATGGTTGTGTACAAGAGGTAAAAAACGATATAAATACTGTTCGTTTTCTCACACAAACCGCTCGTTTCGTGTCTTAGGCCATCAATGTGTAGTTACGATGGGGAATTGTTTAATTTGGATTTCTCTGTGCATGTTCTTTTTCCCTCTTATAGAGACAGTGACCTATACCTGCCATTATATGACTGACAGACTAGAACGGTTTGACCTAAAAACATCAAAATTGGATCTACTGAAGAAAAAAAGACACCTACATCTTGGATGCCCTTGGGGTAAGCTGATAGATACCAAATTTTAATTTCAAAGTGCACTATCCCTTTAATAGCCTAAACTTTTTTTTTTTACTTTTACTAAATTAAAATTTTTAATTTAATGATTTTTTAAACAAAATAAAAAAATAAGTCTTTTATTCTTCTTATGGTGTAGATTTAAACGTTACTGGACCAACATTAGATTTGTAACCATTTGGCTCATTGGTAAGATGTGTTTGTGGCGACTAAATGCATAATTCACTGTAAGTTAGTTTGTTCAAATATATTTGCCTTTTATGTTATGGGAAAATCTCATGTGTCAAAACATTGATATTTTAGAAATACAAATATTTATATGAAATATGCTGATATTTTACGTCAAAGCCCACTAGGGGTCCACAGGCCCCTGGTTAATAAACAAAACGTCAGATTTTCTGGGTTGATGAACAAAATATTTTCTGTGAAAAAAAAATGTATTAATACAAATAAAAAACAAACATGTCAAGATGATACTGTTCAAAGTCTGGAGCTATATGCATTATATTACAAAAAAAAAAATAGCTGAACAAAATATAGTCTGAAATGGACTAGAGCAGTGGTTTTCAAACTTGTTCCTGGGGACCCACAGCTCTGCACATTTTGCATGTCTCCCTAATTTACACACCTGATTCAGATCATCAGCTCATTAGTAAAGAGCACCATGAACTCAAATGAGCGTGTCAGATAAGGGAGACGTGCAAAATGTGCAGAGCAGTGGGTCCCGAGGAACAGGATTGAAAATCACTGGACTAGAGGACCATTTAAAAAGTAGAATATATTAGTATTTTTTCTCTCTCACACACAACTATCATTGTGCTTTATTAATGACATTGATTAATCATTGATTAATTGCCTTATTAGGCAAAGCTTTTGCTATTATAGTGGCAGTCATCATCCTTCTGATTATCACAAGAAAAACAAAAATGTCTTAGAGAAAATAGAGAATCAAGTAAATAGAAAGTGAGAGTATACATCAATGGATTTAGAATGTAATGTGATGAGTTAAAGAGCCATAACAGGAAGAACAAGATCAGAGGCACTGGAAGAGATACTAGAGCTACACAGTTTGGAGAGAAGGTTATATGTCATGGGAAAGAGCAATAATTCTACCATTTCTGAAACCAGGGACGAATCCTGCAATCCAGACAATTATAGAACAAACTGATCTATAGAAGTCTTTACAGCTGTCTAATGACATTTTTAACAAATAGGACAAAAATAGTAAAAGTACACTGTAATTTTTTTTTTTCAAAAAGTTGTTTCAACTTAAAATAATTCGTTCTTGTTTGTAAAAACTGATAAGTTGACTTAACTTAAAAAAATTGAGGAAACCCGTTGCCTTAAAATGATTAACTTATTAATAATAAAAAAGTATATGTTAAGTGAATTGTCTATTAATTTTTATTTATTTATTATTATTTACTATAATTTTAAGGCAACGGGTTTCCTCGATTTTTTTAAGTTAAGTCAGCATCACTTTTTGCAGTGTATGAACCAAAACGTCTGATATTTTTACCATCAGTAATGTAATTACACAAATAAGTGTGCTCAGTATTATTAATGATATGTTTAGATAGATGATCTAGATAGAGGAATTCAGTCAACCTCCCCTGATGATAGAGTTATCTGGAAATGAAAATAAAAATAAATAAAATCAAGAAGCAATAAAAAATGTTGGAAATTGGTCTTATGAAGGGGGTTTGCAAATTATGAAATGAGCCTGGGGTTCGATTATATATACACAATGAAGATATAGCAAGAAAAAAAAAATTTATATTTTGAACTATGGTTGGATAAAAATATGCATGTGGAGCAAGCTTATCGAACATATGGAAACAAACTGTAAAACTGCTAAAGCTGATGCTGTAAGGTTTTGAATGGGGAGCGGAAAGGGACGATCTATGATAGATTGTGGATTATGATATATGGAGCTGCAACCAAATCAAATTTAGAGAAATTAGATAAAATGCAGCACAGAGTTTTAGTGGAGGCAATGCAAACTACTCCAATTAATGCACTATTGGTAGAAAGTAATGAAATACCACTAGATTTACTTGAACTCAACTAGCACTTGTGTATTGTTATGACTGCAACGTGAGACAAGACATGTTGCTACAACTGCCGAGAGTATGAAAATTATGCAACCAAAGGATTTAGATGAATTAGAGAACCGAAGGGTGAAATAAACAATAAGCTGACAAATGAGCAAAAACATATTTGATACATGATGACAAAATAGAGATTCCCCTTGAAAAAATATTAAAATTTAATTAAACAATTAACACTTGGGATAGGCCTACAGATAATAAAGGTAGAGAACAGGTTATTCAAACATTAAATAAAGACAAAAAAATTAGAAATAGGAACAGAAGAGATCATTTGTGCAAGATGGTTATTACTCATGAGCAGGTCAGATAGGCACAGATATGTGATATATGTAAGTGTAAAGCATTGGTAAATTTAGAGAAAAAAAATAACTTTTATTATCAAAACTGGATGGAAAAGAGAAATTAAAGTTCTACTTTCTACTCAGCTTCATTTTATATGAAACCGGTCATATTGGGAAAAAATAAGTTGCGATCAATGAAGAAATGATTTGACACACTCCAGCTTCGTAGGTGGCGGTGTGCAGCTTTAGTCTGAAGACTGTAACCCGCCAAAAAAACACTACTAGTAGAAGAAGCCGAACAGTTTCGCGGGAATAATCAAACGTGCATCTGATTTTAACTTGAGCTTAGAATCGAATATAATCTTTAGCAGAAGGAGATGTCCAGCACCGCAGTGGAACTGACTAATGGGCATTGCGCTGACGCAGAAAACAAGACAGAAGATGCAAGTGCAGGAACAAAGCACCTTTCTCTGTTCTGCGACGAGCGCGGGTACTTGAGTCTGATCGAGTCCATTCTGCAGAACGGCGCGAGGAAAGGCGACCGAACCGGAACCGGAGTGATCTCTGTGTTCGGGACGCAGGCCAGATACAGTCTCAGAGGTCAGTCCAATGCGCCACGAAAGTGTTGCCAACTTAACTTAGACATTTGTTGCTAAATTTAGCAACTTTTTCTTCCATCAGCACCTAGCAACAAATTGTGACCCTGGACCACACCAGGCATAAGGGTCAATTTAAAAATCATAATTTATGATGTATAATTCATGATTTATTTATGAATAAATAGGCTTTCCATTGATGTATGGTTTGTTATGATAGGGCAATATTAGGCTGAGATACAACTATTTGTAAATCTGGAATCTGAGGGAGCAAAAAAATCTATATATTGAGAAAATCATCTTTAAAGTTGTTCAAATGAAGTTCTTAGCAATGCATATTACTAATCAAAAATTAAGTTTTGATGTATATATGGTAGGAAATTTACAAAATATCTTCAAGGAACATGATCTTTACTTAATATCCTAATGATTTTTGGCATAAAAGAAAAATCAATAATTTTGACCCATACATGTATTGTTGTCTATTGCTACAAATATACCTGTGCTGCTTATGACTGGTTTATGCTCCAGGGTCACAATTTAGCTAATTATAAAATTTATTTGGCAACTTTTGATAAGTGACTCAAACAATAATATATTTCCATATAAATGACATAAAAAGGGGAAACCAAACATGCCTAGCAGCACACACATCACATGAATTAATTTAGCTGCTTTTTGCAATTGTTTAATTTAATAATAATAATAACTGAATAATTGTTTATTTATGATACGCTTTGTTAGTAGCTTGTAACCTGCGATTGTTGATCAGTTAGTACAGTGTAAGAAACATATAGAAAAATGGAAAAGGTACTAGTAATTTTCCAGGACATATTCATTATCCGTTGTAACCCTGTAACAAAACACAAAACACAATGCGTAAAAAACCTGTGAAAAATCAGTCCAGAAAATTCCTTCATATTAACAGTAGATTGTGCCCTATTTTTACAGATGTTTCTAACTAACTACTAATACACTGCTTAACTCTATACTTGCACAGAATGTACAGTTACTAGTTTACTAGCTAATAAAAAAACCTTCAATTGTTCAAAAATGTATGTGTTCAATAATTTAGTGCTGTATTTAAAAATACAATTATTTATATTTCAATATTATATTGTTTGTAGCAGCTTTTAGCAGCTGTAACTGTTTAGTTTTAGTTTATGTTCAATAAAAAAATTGCAACTTTCATCAACAAATCGACCTTTCTTTAGCAACTTCCCCTGAAAATGTTGGCAACAACAGCTGCATGAACAGTTCATGACACTTTCAGTTTCATGAAAACTTGTAAGTCAAGTGTAAGCTTACAAAGGAGCCAGATAACTCCACAAACGTGAAAAACATGTCACTTCTGGTTGGTGTCAGAGTATAAAAACATTAACAAATGCAAGATGTGATTTCTTGGTAGTATGAAGAAGTGAAAGTCTCGAAAAAAGCATGTGTTTGTGAATGCTGATTCGTTTGAATCACATTAGTAGATTAAGTCCGTCTTAAAGGAATAGTTCAACCAAAAATAAAAATTGCTGAAAATGTGCTCGCCCTCAGGCCGTCCATGATGTAGATGAGTTTGTTTCTTCATCAGATTTGGAGAAATGTAGCATTGCATCAGTGTCTCATCAATGGATGCTCTGCAGTGAATGGGTGCCGTCAGAATGAGAGTCCAAACAGCTGATAAAAACATCACAATAATCCACAAGTCCATCAGTTAACATCATGTGAAGCCAAAAGCTTCATGTTTGTAAGAAACGAATCCACCATTTAAGCATTTTAACATCAAACTGCTGACTAAAGTTCAGAAACTAACATTTCTGGCTAAAATACGAGTCCGTAATCCATAACACTTTCTCCAGTGAAATAGTCCACTGTTGTCCTCTCACATTAAAATCCACACACATAGGACTGTTGTGGCTTGTAAACAGTGCTTGATCTGTGCATATTTCTCTCCTGAGTCAAACAAGATGACTTTTTCACTGGAGAAGCAATATTATGGATAGAAGACTCGTATTTTAGCCGGAAGCAACAATTTGAAGTTAAAAATCAACTGCCTCATGTTGAAATGGTACTAAACTATAATTACAAATGCTTTCACAGATCAGTTTCCTTTGTTGACGACCAAAAGGGTTTTCTGGAAAGGCATATTGGAGGAGCTGCTGTGGTTTATCAAGGTAGGAAAATTTGTTATGTTTTCTGTATACAGCTTTTTCTATATGTTCCAGAAGAAGGGATTAAAACAGTAAACAGTAGGTAGTAAGTAGGTAGGTAGTAAAACAGTAGGTAGTAAAATTCGACAATGAAAAATGCTACCTGTTAAATTATGATTTATTAATGTCTACACTTACCACAACCCTAAACCTACCCATGCAGTAATGCAGATACAGTAATTATGTGTTATATTCGCGGTTGTGTATAGAAGGGATACAGCTACCGGAAACCAACAATAAATATTTTTTCTACCTATTAGATTGTGTTATATTAACGTCTACACCTACTCCAACCCTTAACATACCCCTTACAGTAATGCAGATGCATTAAATATTGTTGTTCAGCGTGAGAAAAAGGACGAAATATTGATGTGCGCATGCGCAGTAAGCCCCGGTAGGACGATCTGACGGGTAGGATAAAATGTCAGGACACCGGGATGAAAATCGATTCAAATATGTGACGATTCAAATCGGTTGAGATGCCAAACAAATCACGGTACAGTTGGAGTAAGAGTTTATATGAATGTATCTCTGAGGGGAGCTGACTGTCTTTAGAAAAGTATACGTGGTACTTTCTTATCATCTTGCCTCAGAACGATGCATATTAAAGTAGTGTTCATAAGCGCAGCTCTGCTTTGTTTACAGCGGTAAACACTGTATCATTGCTGATGTAGTTGTATGTTGTAGATGTAGATATGTTTTATGTTGTATAGTTTCACAAAACTAAAGTCAGACCATTTCTGTTTTTGCTTCAAATTTCGAAATTACACAATCTAATTTAGATTAAAAACTGCTCATGCTGCACGTATGCAGTGTCTTTGTTTGGATCATGATTAAAACGCAGTGGTTTCCTCTAATTTTAAATGGAAAGAGCACAGACAAACCTTAGTTTGTTTATATGAAGAGATTTCATTTATTTGTGTCACTTGCATATTTGATTTGGGGCTTGTTTTAAAATTTCAATTTAGTTTTATTTCAATTTCACAAAGAAACGTGCAGCAGTAGCCTAATAAAAGGACACCTTTTCATTTACTGTATAATGTCTTCAATCTCATTTTGTAAAAAAATTGTGAGAAAATCGAATCGAATTATGAGTTGAGTGAATCGCTACATCCCTATCCAGATGTGTTTATTCATTTTGCATTTGTTTTTTTAGTTATTTGCATTTTTTTCTATCGAGTTTAGGGTTCAACCAATGCCAAAGAGCTGTCAGAGAAGGGTGTGAGAATCTGGGATGCGAACGGCTCCCGGGAGTTTCTGGATAAGAACGGCTTTAGCGATCGGGAGGAAGGAGATCTGGGTCCGGTGTATGGCTTTCAGTGGAGGCACTTTGGAGCTGAATACAAAGACATACACGCTGGTAACTGTGCTTCTTTATATACAGGCAGTGGACATGGTGTATCATAGCAGTGATTTACTTTACTGTAGGATACATGGTGTAGGACCGACACTTTATTACATGATATTATACATGCAGTCTTCAAGATCTCGTTAATTGAAAGACCACTTGGTATATTCGTAAAATTTGAAAGCTGTTTCAAACACTTCTCTTTTAATGTACAGTACTGTGCAAAAGTCTTAGGCCACAAGTATTTTCACCAACAAAAAATGGTTTTAAGTCAGTTATTTGTATCTTTTGCTGTAGTGTGTCAGCAGGAAATATCAGTTTACATTTTCCAAACATTATTTTTGCCATTAATTGTAATAATCGCGTGAGATTTTTGTGCTCCACACAGAGATCTGATCTGATCATCATCAGTCTGTCTGGAGTGACATGAAGAAACAGAACAAACTGAGACTCAATCCAGAAGAACTGTGTCTCAGAGACGCTTCAAGAGACCTCCTGCAAAGCTACAGTACTGTTAAAAGTTTTAGGCTCTTGTGTAAAAATGCTGTAAAGTGAGGATGCTTTCAAAAATAATGCCATAAATTGTGTGAGCACACTATGGATTTAAAACAGCTTTTGCCCTCGGTGCACTTGTGCATAGTTTCTCAGGAGCTTTGCAGGAGGTTTCTTGAAGCGTCTCGGAGACGTTGACAGTTCTTCTGGATTTAGTCCGTCTCAGTTTGTTCTGTTTCTTCATGTCACTCCAGACAGACTGATGATGATCAGATCAGATCCCTGTGTGGAGCACTGACTGTTCTCAGACAAAAATCTCACTGGATTATTACAATTAATGGCAAAAATAATGTTTGTAAATGTAAACTGTTATTTCCTACTGACTACAGCAAAATATACAAATAACTGACTTAAAACCATTTTTTCGTGAAAATACTAGTGGCCTAAGACTTTTGCACAGTACTGTATGTATGGTAGGACTTTGTGTCTAAGCTTATCTATGATTTCTTGTCTCATAAAGATTACTCTGGGAAAGGTGTTGACCAGTTACAGAAAGTGATTGACACCATCAAGTCAAACCCAGAAGACCGGAGGATCATCATGTGCGCTTGGAATCCCAAAGGTCTCAATCAAGTTCATAACCCTCCAGCAGTGTTACTTTAGTATTATTTATGTATTATGATTATATTTATTAATGTTTTGGATTGCCTTTTATTTTTAGTTTTCATTTTTAAGTTTTAGTAATTTCGTTGCATGCTTTTGTCGCTTTGACTAGTTTGAATATTAAAAGAAGAGTTCAGAGGCAAAAGCCTCTAAGTGCCATTTGAAATTTTCTTCTAAAATGAGCATTTTTCTCAGGCTCCTATATGTGTAGGTTCAGTAATTTCACTTTAATGGTAATATTTAATTTAACTTTAATAAGTTCTTTCCATTGCCATTTAAGTGAAATAACTGAACATAAACACAGTAGCCTGAGAAAAATGCTCATTTTAGAAGAAAATTTCAAATGGCACTTAGAGGCTTTTGCCTCTGAACTCTTAAAATATTTTTATTATTTAAAATATTCAAATCTAATTTAGATTTATTTTTATTTCAATTTAAGGTTCAGTAATTTTTGAATTTAAACTTTAGTTGCCAAGACAACATTTTCAAATTTTTAAGTTTTAATCTACATATATTTTTCAGTTTTATATCAGTTACCAAAAACATTTTAATAGTTTTTTCAGTTAACAATAAAAACAATAACAGTTATTTCAGTTAATTTTAATTTTTTTATCATTTATTTTTCTTTTAAGCTTTTCATCTAATATTTATTTTATTTAATCTTTATTTCAATTTCCAAATACAATTAAGTTTGTTTTAGTTTTAAGAACAATAGCAATTTAGTTTGAGCAATTTTAGTTTAAAAGTTTAAAAATAAAGGGTTAGAATTTTTCCATGTAATATTTTATTTTAGCTGTATTTAAATTACTTTAAATATATTTTTAAAAATTGTTTTAAGAAGTTAAAGTGTATTTATAAATAGTTTTTGTTAATAAAGACACTTGCACTCCAGTATCACAACTTAAACATTTATGCATGATGACAAATTAATTTTACTGGTAGATCTCCCTCTGATGGCGCTGCCCCCGTGCCATGCGTTGTGTCAGTTTTACGTGTCAGACGGTGAGTTGTCGTGTCAGCTGTACCAACGCTCTGGTGATATCGGTCTGGGTGTGCCATTCAACATCGCCAGCTACGCACTACTGACCTACATGATTGCCCACATCACTGGACTCAAGGTGAACACATTTCACAATCATACAGTGTGCTGTAACTATACAGAAATAATTAACAGCAGAACGCTGCAATTGACAATAAAAACAAGTCATCTAGACAGCTGTGTTATGAGTGGTTTATTAGACTTTAATAAGGAAATTTGAGGTTTGTGTACCTAATAGATAAAAGAAATATTATCCATTATAAATCTGTCTAGTTTTAGTTAAGTGGAATAAAAGTTATTTGTGCTTTATGGTTTCATATCAAAGCTTGTGAAATCTACAATCATGCTATTTTCTTTTCATGGACTAACCAAACTAGAACTCTTTGAATATATTTTGTATTCATCTTTTATTATAATTTTTTTTTATTGCAGCCTGGGGATTTTGTGCACACAATAGGTGATGCCCACATCTACACCAATCACATTGAGCCATTGAAAGAGCAGGTATGTTGCATAAATGCAATAAAATTAAACTATATGCATAATTCTACAGGTATTTCTGTAGGTGTTAAGGTCCTTGCACACGGAGTCTGAAATCTTCGTATGCGTTTTTCTGGGGGGGGGGTTCGTATTCATCATCCTTTCCCATCAAAATGCTTGCTACAAATTGCGAACAGAAAATCGAACCTGATCCGAATTTATGACGGATGAAACTTTCGGAGGCAGTGTGTAAACATGATTGACACAACATGAGGTTGTATTTATTTTTTTAACGTGCGAAAACTTTGGACGAGAATTTCTGACTTGGTGTGCAAAGAGCTTTAGACTTACAATTTTATCACCTTCACCCATAAATACGGTCCACATTAAATTCCAATATAAATATGCAGAAATAATGTCTCTAACACTTGTCCTGTACCCACAGATTCAGCGAGAGCCGCGTCCGTTCCCCAAACTCAGGATCAAACGCAAAGTTGAACGAGTTGATGATTTCCAGGCAGAGGATTTTGAGATCTATGACTATAACCCCCATCCTGCAATCAAAATGCAAATGGCTGTTTAGACCTTATAAACATGTAAAACAAAAAAATAATAATAATAAATGTACTTTTATTAATGGGAGTACTAGTCTCAATGTTTAGAAACATAACATCTATTCTCAGTTATAATAACCAACCTAATGTTTAATTTGAAGTGAAATCTGATGTGGCTTAAATATCAAACCACCATTTGTCTTAGTCAACATTTGAGAAACCAGTATGTTTGGTCCTAACATCATCTGGGCCAGATAAGGCTTCATCTATGAATGTCATCCTGCAAAAATCAGACCCAGCCTTGACTTTAAATCTGATCTTGAGCAAGTGCTTCAGAGCAGAGCAACACAGAACAAAATGTTTATTTTTGTTAAAATCCGACTATGATTATAATAGAAACCAAACACACGCGAGCTAAAAGAACAGACACACCTGAATAAGTTGTTGGTCAGTGTTCTGTTCACACTTTTCACTCTTGTGTCATGTTAGACAGTACTTGGGTTGTTTTGGTTAAAAAATGCAAAACTTCTTAAAACTAACTATTAATTGTGATAAAGGGAGCTTTATGAAAAATATAAATGGTGAACACTGTTTTAACTGTTAGATGGATCACTAGTTTTTTTTTTAATACCTCTACTTTGCTGCCCCCTTTTGGCTTTTAACAATATACTATATCTAAAAGAGAAATGAAAGTATGTATTATATGAATGCAGCAGCTAAATATTTCACAATGCCAGTACAATTCTTGACCTAATTGTTGATAAATCTGAAATCAATACAGCTGATCAACTTCAGGGATTCTAGGCAGATGATTTCATAAATATATATGCAAGTCTAAACATTCACCACATTAAAAGCTCACTTGAGTACATATACTTAAGTACTTTCAAGATGTCATGTACATTCAATTGAACAGATGAACTTACTGATAGGAGAAAAAGAAAAAGGAGTCATTCGGTACCAGAGATGGAAACTCGAGTCTGCGACTTGGACTCGAGTCGCACTTAAGTCGCATAAATAAAGACTCGAGACTTGACTTGGACTCGTGACTCGTGAGACTCGTAAAAAACGCAAGTCATTTGGTCTAGGAGTTTATATGAATGTGTCTCTGAGGGAAACTGGCTGTCTTAAAAAAAGTTTAGATGGTATTTTCTTTTCATCTTGCCTCCGTATAATGCATATCAGTGTTCATTGTTTCGTACAGATGGTTTATGTAGAATAGTTTCACAAAACTAAAGTCAGACCATTTTGTTTGCGCTTCAAATTTCGAAATTATACAATCCAATTTAGATTAAAAACTGCTCATGCTGGATGTACAGGTACATCTCAGAAAATTATAATATGGTGAAAAAGTTAATTTTTTCTAGTAACTTATTTCAAAAACTGAAACTTTCAAATATTTTAGATTAATTGCATGTAAAGTAAAACACTTCAAACGTTTTTTTGTTTTAATTTTGATGATTAGAGCTTACAGCTCATGAAAGTCAAAAATCAGTATCTCAAAATATTTACATTTGAGTTTCAATAAATGACCATCCATACAGTATAACTTCTGGGTATCTCTTGTTCTCTGAAACCACAATAATGGGGTGTACATGAGATGATTACATGAGATGTACCTGTATGCAGCCTCTCTGTTTGGATTGTGTTGTGTTTCAAACACAGTGGCTGCCTCATTTTAAATTGAAAAAGAGCACAAAGCCTTAGTTTGTTTATATGAGATTTATTTAATTTGTGTAATTCATTTGATTAATTGGGGTTTGTTTTAAAATTTTGTTTTGTTGTTTGACATATTTCAATTTTACAAAGAAATGTGCAGCATTTTATCTGACAATTAATAAATGGACACCTTTTTCATTTCTAATTTGTCTTAAATTTTGATCAAGTTTTTTCTGTTGTTGAGAAAATCATATCGTGAAATCAGTATTTCAAAGCTGATTTAGCCTCAATAACTATGGAGTTTATTTTGTGTCTTTTTTATTCAATCAAACATACTGTATTTGAGCGCAAAAGTCTTTAAAGTCTCAAGTCTTTAAAGCGGAGTCCAAGTCAAGTCTTAAGTCTTTGAGGTCAAGTCTAAGTCAAGTATCAACTTAAATTAGTTAAGATAACTAATTTAACAGGTCTTTGAGGTGAAGTCCAAGTCAAGTCTCAAGTCTTTAAAGCAGAGTCCAAGTCAAGTCTCAAGTCTTTGAGGTGAAGTCCAAGTCAAGTCTCAAGTCTTTGAGGTGAAGTCCAAGTCAAGTCTCAAGTCTTTAAAGCGGAGTCCAAGTCAAGTCTCAAGTCTTTGAGGTGAAGTCCAAGTCAAGTCTCAAGTCTTTAAAGCGGAGTCCAAGTCAAGTCTCAAGTCTTTAAAGCGGAGTCCAAATCAAGTCTCAAGTCTTTGAGGTGAAGTCCAAGTCAAGTCTTTACAGCGGAGTCCAAGTCAAGTCTTTGAGGTCAAGTCTAAGTCAAGTCTCAAGTCTTTAAAGCGGAGTCCAAGTCAAGTCTCAAGTCTTTAAAGTGGAGTCCAAGTCAAGTCTCAAGTCTTTGAGGTGAAGTCCAAGTCAAGTCTCAAGTCTTTAAAGCGGAGTCCAAGTCAAGTCTTTGAGGTCAAGTCCAAGTCAAGTCTCAAGTCTTTGTTCTATTTATTAGCAACAGTTCTTTCAGCTTGTTATTTATGGAGTTTATTTTGTGTCTTTTTTATTCAATCAAACATACTGTGTTTGAGAGCAAAACTAATTATTTTGTAATTAAAAAATAAAAGTTCAAAAGGCTCAAAAATAAAGAAATTGAAAACAAAATAATTTGCAGTGCATGTAAATCTTTGAAAAAATCTTATTTTTCTTTGTGCACTTCAAACACTTTTCATCACGAATCCACAAATGTTGCTCTCTTTTCTGCCGTCTTTTTTTGCGGGTCTAAACTTTTGTTTGGAGTTGAAAAGTTTTGCTTGCGAGTGAAGCTGTCTCTCAGTGGGTGGTCTCTACCCACCAGGATGAAAGGCCTTTTTCTATTGGTCACTCTCGATTGAAGTCACAGGTGGACCACGCCCACTACGTTTCCCCAGAATCGCCGCCAGTCTGACAGAAGAGCGAGCGAGGTCGTTTACTGGGTAAGATAACTAATTTAACATCTTAAACTCAGTGACAAGTGATCTTAATTATTCTCTCTTCTCATGCTCTCCCATCTGAACATGTAACGTTAGCTAAGCCCGTCTGAATAGATTCGATTAGCCAACAGTATAGCTAGCTGACAGAGCCCCCGATAGAAAAGCGTCAGGCCAATATTTTCAGAGATTATAGATTATTATAGCTCCAGTGAAGTCAGGTGGGTAACGCACATCAAATCACTAGCCCATTTGGCGGGTTATGATTCATAAACTATGACCGTATGCACACTCAAGTCTATTCTCGGCACCAGGGCCGTAGCTAGAGGATTGGGGGCCCCCTGAAAAAATATTGATGTGCCCCCCCCCACACACACATCATATACTGTATAATATACAAGCATGGAACCAAATTGCATGCTTTTTTGTAGTTTTCATAATATCTCAGTTATACAACTAATAAAATATTAGAATTATTCACAGAACATGGCCTATATAGTATAATTCCTGGATGCGGTGGGGCCCCCTGGGCGGTGGGGGCCCCTAGAATTGTCCCCACCTTTCACCCCACTAGCAACGGCCCTGCTCGGCACCCAACAGCTGTTTAAAATCATGCCGCGCCACCTAACGTTACAGTTCACCATTCAAAGTTTGCTAAAATACCACGATTTGGGACCGATGTCTGTACATTCTGACTTCACCCTAGTCTGCAAGACTGAGTATTGTGCATTTTAATAACAGGTTAAGACCTGTGTACTGATAATTGCAAAACTTTTTAATACTTCAATAGTGTTATTTACTTCAGTTACTTCACTAATAGCGACTGATAATCAGGACTTGTCAGCCAGTACCACTGTAGCCTTGCAGACACTTTGCTTTGAAGACCTTTTAATTAACTAACTTCCACATTTCAATATGCCCCTGACTTCTAAGGGTTGTTTTGATTTGTGACTACTCCCAACAGCGTAGACTTCTATCAGTACATCACATTTTCCTTCTCTGTTTGCAGGAAAAGATTTGGTGTTGATCGAGGAGGCGACATCTTCAAGGCAAAACCTTAGACCTCATTCAACATCATCCAATGTTGCAATCACCTTCAGGTGCTACACAAGCAAAAGCTAAAGCGAACATCGTCAATTATCAATTCCTATTTTACAAAAATTGCCCTGCATACATTTTTGTCTTTAATGTGTAAGCCCAGTGCCGATATGCACAGGAATATTTCCAGTGTCAGAAGTAGAACTGCCATGCCAGCTTTTGTGGAGAAAGGGAATGTAATAGTGACTCACATTAAAGCTTAAAAAACACAGAAAAATGGACCATGCTCTGATTTGGATCATATCTCATGGTAACCTACCTGACTATGTGCATTACATTGGTTCAAATCAGTACATTGCAAAGGTCATAAAAATATCATATGAAATGTATATATAAACACACCCAAAGTTGTTTGGAAACATGTTTTTTGACATAAGTCTCTTCTGCTTATCAAAGCTGCATTTGTTTGAACAAATATACAGTAAAGGCATTATTGTGAAATATTATTACCATAACTGTTTTCTATTTGAATACATGTTAAAATTTTATTTTTTTTGCTGTGATCAAAGCTGAAGACTCCAGTCTTCAGTGTCACATGTTCCTTCAGAAATCATTCTATGTTCATTTGCTGCTCAAGAAACATTACGGTCAATGTTGAAAAAAAAAATTGGGATTCTTTGAATATAAATTTATATGAAGTAGAAATTGTTTCTAACAGTATAAATGTCTTTACTGTCATTTTTGATCAATTTAATGCATCCTTGCTGAATAAAAGTATTAATTTCTTTAATTTCTTTCCAAAAAAAAAAGTCTTACTGACCCCAAACTTTTGAACAGTATTTGTTACAAAATCTTTATATTTCAGATAAATGCTGTTCGTTTTAAGTTTCTATTCATTATTGAATCCTGAAAAAAAAAATTTTTTTACACAACTGTTCAACACTGAGAATGTTTTTTGAGCCAAAAAAAATAAGCATATTGCTACATTGTGACACTTAAGACTGGAGTAATGATGCTGAAAATTTTGCTTTACATACACATAATAATTTATTTATTTTTACAGTGAGGAGGATGCGATTCGTCATGCAGCAGCACAGATAAACACCACAAAGTCATCTGAAATCTGTCACGAGATAACATCTGAAGTTGTGGAAACGTCAAAAACAGGAAGCCCTGTCAGTCCCTTGAAAATCACCTTCCTTGGAGAGCCTGTAAAAACACATAAATAAAATTATTTGTATATAAAGTTAAAAACAAAGCAAAATGTTCTTTATTCTTTAGGTGTTTATTTATTTATTTTTTTAAAGATTTTTAATGTGAGTCACTATTACATTCCCTTTCTCCACAAAAGCTGGCATGGCAGTTCTACTTCTGACACTGGAAATATTCCTGTGCATATCGGCACTGGGCTTCAAGTGCCTACACATTAAAGACAAAAATGTATGCTGGGCAATTTTTGTAAAATAGGAATTGATAATTGACAATGTTCGCTTTAGCTTTAGCACCTGAAGGTGATTGCAACATTGGATGATGTTGAATGAGGTCTAAGGTTTTGCCTTGAAGATGTCGCCTCCTCGATCAACACCAAATCTTTTCCTGCAAACAGAGAAGGAAAATGTGATGTACTGATAGAAGTCTACGCTGTTGGGAGTAGTCACAAATCAAAACAACCCTTAGAAGTCAGGGGCATATTGAAATGTGGAAGTTAGTTAATTAAAAGGTCTTCAAAGCGAAGTGTCTGCAAGGCTACAGTGGTACTGGCTGACAAGTCCTGATTATCAGTCGCTATTAGTGAAGTAACTGAAGTAAATAATACTATTGAAGTATTAAAAAGTTTAGCAATTATCAGTACACAGGTCTTAACCTGTTATTAAAATGCACAATACTCAGTCTTGCAGACTAGGGTGAAGTCAGAATGCACAGACATCGGTCCCAAATCGTGGTATTTTAGCAAACTTTGAATGATGAACTGTAACGTTAGGTGGCGCGGCATGATTTTAAACAGCTGTTGGGTGCCGAGCAGGGCCGTTGCTAGTGGGGTGAAAGGTGGGGACAATTCTAGGGGCCCCCACCGCCCAGGGGGCCCCACCGCATCCAGGAATTATACTATATAGGCCATGTTCTGTGAATAATTCTAATATTTTATTAGTTGTATAACTGAGATATTATGAAAACTACAAAAAAGCATGCAATTTGGTTCCGTGCTTGTATATTGTACAGTATATGATGTGTGTGTGGGGGGGGCCACATCAATATTTTTTCAGGGGGCCCCCAATCCTCTAGCTACGGCCCTGGTGCCGAGAATAGACTTGAGTGTGCATACGGTCATAGTTTATGAATCATAACCCGCCAAATGGGCTAGTGATTTGATGTGCGTTACCCACCTGACTTCACTGGAGCTATAATAATCTATAATCTCTGAAAATATTGGCCTGACGCTTTTCTATCGGGGGCTCTGTCAGCTAGCTATACTGTTGGCTAATCAAATCTATTCAGACGGGCTTAGCTAACGTTACATGTTCAGATGGGAGAGCATGAGAAGAGAGAATAATTAAGATCACTTGTCACTGAGTTTAAGATGTTAAATTAGTTATCTTACCCAGTAAACAACCTCGCTCGCTCTTCTGTCAGACTGGCAGCGATTCCGGGGAAACGTAGTGGGCGTGGTCCACCTGTGACTTCAATCGAGAGTGACCAATAGAAAAAGGCCTTTCATCCTTGTGGGTAGAGACCACCCACTGAGAGACAGCTTCACTCGCAAGCAAAACTTTTCAAGTCCAAACAAAAATTTAGACCCGCAAAAAAAGACGGCAGAAAAGAGAGCAACATTTGTGGATTCGTGATGAAAAGTGTTTGAAGTGCACAAAGAAAAATAAGATTTTTTCAAAGATTTACATGCACTGCAAATTATTTTGTTTTCAATTTCTTTATTTTTGAGCCTTTTGAACTTTTATTTTTTAATTACAAAATAATTAGTTTTGCTCTCAAACACAGTATGTTTGATTGAATAAAAAAGACACAAAATAAACTCCATAAATAACAAGCTGAAAGAACTGTTGCTAATAAATAGAACAAAGACTTGATACTTGACTTGGACTTGACCTCAAAGACTTGAGACTTGACTTGGACTCCGCTTTAAAGACTTGAGACTTGACTTGGACTTCACCTCAAAGACTTGAGACTTGACTTGGACTCCGCTTTAAAGACTTGAGACTTGACTTGGACTTCACCTCAAAGACTTGAGACTTGACTTGGACTCCGCTTTAAAGACTTGAGACTTGACTTGGACTCCGCTTTAAAGACTTGAGACTTGACTTGGACTTCACCTCAAAGACTTGAGACTTGACTTGGACTCCGCTTTAAAGACTTGAGACTTGACTTGGACTTCACCTCAAAGACTTGAGACTTGACTTGGACTCCGCTTTAAAGACTTGAGACTTGACTTGGACTCTGCTTTAAAGACTTGAGACTTGACTTAGACTTGACCTCAAAGACTTGAGACTTGACTTGGACTCCGCTTTAAAGACTTGAGACTTGACTTAGACTTGACCTCAAAGACTTAAGACTTGACTTGGACTCCGCTTTAAAGACTTGAGACTTGACTTAGACTTGACCTCAAAGACTTGAGACTTGACTTGGACTTGACCTCAAAGACTTGAGACTTGACTTGGACTTGGACCTCAGAGACTTGTGAACATGTCTGTTCGGTACCAAAATACTGGCTGACAAGTTGACTTCAGACCCTTGCCACTGCTACATCACACGAGTGAAAGTGAATACTATGATCTGACCAAGTATGTTGCCTAATTTGAATGATTTTACAACACTGGTATTACATTTTCAGTAATGAATGATGTACTGACTTGTTGCAAGTCATATTTCCAATGTTTGCACAACAGCCTTTTTCCAACTCAGACATGTTGCTAAACTAAGACACGTTCTGTCTGTCTCTGATGCTGAAAAATGAATTCATGCGTTCATGACCCTAAAACTAGATTATTGTAATGAATTACCGAGTAGACGCCATGCAGGCTTGATAAATAAGCTTCAGATGGTTCAAAATGCAGCAGCTAGAGTGCCAAGAAACATGATCAGCCTGATTTTATCATCTCTTCATTGCTATCTGTCAGGTTTTAAAGCTTTCAATGGTGCTATAATCCATCATTTTCAATAGTCACAAAATTCCAGCCATCAAAATCCACAAAAAGAGCCTGAACTATGCACACTATAAGATATTTTGTATTACGTACTTTGAGTAAATATTATGGCATGACTTTCAATTAATTTTCAACAAAATGACCAGAATCTTGAATCCTGTCATTTATATGCATCATTTAACAGCAGCAGTGATACACATAACTGGACAGTAAATCAAACTGTTATGTATTGTACAAAACCTTACAAATTAATAATGCCAACAATTTTGCATTCAATTTTATCCACATATCAAATAATTACACTATAGCGCTAAATAAATTGACTTGGCTTTTGTTGCACTGAGTTCCTATATTGTCAGGTCTGTAAATTTGTTTCAGTAAATGTACATTTTTAATTTTAAATAATTGGTATTACTCTTACTAATTTTGAATCGTTTGACATTTAAATGATACTTAAGCACAGGGATTTCACACATCCACGTGCTTAAGTATCATTTAAATGTCAAATGATTCAAAATTAGAGAATGAAGAGGTTAATGGTCTCAGAGCCCATAATAGAATCCAAATATCCTTTTAATTTGAACAAAATTACCCCATTATTTGCATGCATGTTGACACTGTAGTATATTGTGCACACTTCCTTATGCACAAAATAAATGTCATATTTGCCTCATAAAGAACACAGACACAAGCATATTTTACTAATTAAGGCAAACAGAGACATATGTTCAAATGAGCCATAAAAGCAAACACGGGTTATTGCACTGGATAAAACTGGATGTGTTATGACTGACATTGTCTGATGCAGTATAATAAGCAACATATCTCTCTCTCTCTCTCTCTCTGTGTGTGTGTGTGTGTGTGTGTGTGTGTGTTTAGGGCTGACCTTAGAGGTTTATGCAGCATAAGCAGAATTCTTTTAGGAGGTTTCTCTGCAGTTTCCAGTATCTACATAATTTTCTTTTTGTGTGCATGATTCAAAATGTACACCCCTGCCCAGCTTCTACCCAGCTAACGGAGAACATGCTCAAAACTTTGGCTTTCCTGTAGCTCAAATGGTAGAGCATGGCGCTAGCAACGCCAAGATCATGGGTTCGATTCCCAGGGAGAGCAAGAGCTGATCAAATGTAAAACTGTAACTTGAATGCAATGTAAGTCGCTTTGGATAAAAGCGTCTGCTAAATGCATAAATGTAAATGTAATGTTCTGGCAAGGTTCACTCTAAATTAATGGGTTACACTTTTTGATAGACATTTTACTAACTTTGCAACATGTCAACTTACTCTCATTAAAGTATTAATAGACTATCCTCCGGTTTCACAGACAAGGCTTAAGGCTAGTCCCAGACTAAAATGCATGTTTGAGCTGTCTCAACTGAAAATATCTTGCTCTGACTTATCTGTCTCAAGATGCACACCTGTAACATTTTCTTCTAAGGCATTTTTATAAAAGCTGCTTAAATATCTTAATTTAACTAAGGCCTTGTCCTGGCTTAAGCGAAGCCCCATCTGTGAAACCGGGCCTGTGTATACTTATATAGAATGTGTTCGGGACCATGAGTGTTTGCAGATATAGCAGACATCCACTAATCTAATGAATGCTAGTTGAAATGTAGTTGCCTAGAATGTCTAAGGTGGACTATCAAAATAAAGTTTTACCAACAGTAACATTAAAAAAAAAAAATTGTTCAAAGTTATCTGGTCTTTAATAACATCCTCAAAACATTTATTTAATGCTACATCGTTCATGGAGAGTTTTTTTCTGAAATAATTTAGCCTGACGCTCGTCTAACATTTAAATGATACAACTTACTATTTGTTTCAAAAAGTTCAGAAAACATTCAAAAGTAACGTTCCCATAACGTTTGCAAAATGATAATGGAATGTTCCGACCGTGTTTGACAACAACCATAACTTTTTTTTTTAAACATTTAAAAAACAGAACGTTTTGAACATTTATGAGAACATCTCAAAAATAACGTTTTCATCCCTAAATGGGATCTTAGAACATATTTTGTATGGGTAGCCTATATAAAAACGTCCCTGCCATCTCCAAACAGGCTATGCTATTCTGTGTCTACAGCACTATTTCTGATTTGCGCTGACTTAAAAATGTTTCTGCTGCTTCATGTAAACGTCTGAAACGTGCATGTGACCTTGGACCACAAAACCAGTCACAAGGGTCAATTTTTTGAAATTGAGATTTATACATCATCTGAAAGTTGAATAAATAAGTTTTCCATTGATGTATGGTTTGTTAGGGTAGGACAATATTTGGCAAAGATACATCTATTTGAAAATCTGAATCCACATCTTCTGCTATAAATAAAGTAAACACCGTGGCACGAACTGTCCGACTTGACGGCTCCGTTTTCAATTACTCCCTCGACTGCAAGAGGCAATTAAAATAGCTTTTTTTCCGGTGTTAACTCCAAAGGTAGATAAATCCAAAATGAATTTTTATTTGCAAATCTGATTAGCCTAGGTGCCGATTTACTCAAGTGATAAGCTGTTTGTCTCTCCACCAACGTCCATTAAGAACCGACCTCTTGTCTCCTCTCCTGCTCATCTGAACACACAAATGATGCAAGACAGAAACAATCAATCAGAGCGTTCACTCACTTCTGACAGTGCATTCAAACAGGGCTGCGTTTCCCAAAAGTAGGCCTATCACAGAAAAACATTTGTTTTTGGGAACAGAAAAAAAAACACAATAAACATTTATTTAAATTGAAAGTTAAAAGTTCATATTGATCATGTTCTATTTTTTAATGTTAATATAAATCATACACTGTCAGAATAAAAAGGTTGCATTTTTATGCATGCACTGGCAGTCCCTTGAACCATGATTTTACTAAAGTCACTGTAGTTCAGATATGTTTGAATGGTTACCACTACAGTATATTAACCACGTCTAAACAAAGATATAACCAAATAAGTTGCAATATCATTATTCACTCTTAGTAATTTATTAATTTAATAAATTTCATAATTTAAAATTCACTTTAGAAGTATCCGATATCGACGATACTGGCCTTTAAAAGTATCTGTATCATATTGAAAACAAAATAACCATGAAACAGGTTAATAATTACGTATTTAATCTCTCCTCTTTAAGTGTGGTTCATGAAAATAGCAGGGAAAATGGTAGTGACTTCACTTGCACAAGCAGACATGCAGCCACCTGCAGGACAACTGCAAAAATTACATCTAAACGCATTACAGTTATGATTGTAATATTAGAATACATTCACTCATGTTAATTAATTGGAATGAATGAAAAAGGAAATTCAATTATATTTAAGTGGGAAATGTTCCAATGGCTTTCTAGGCTGAAAAATAGGGGGAAACATGTAAGTGACTCGCAACTAGCCATTTTTGAATCTTCTAATGCCAAATTTACACTGCACAGGTGGCTCAGAGGCGCTTCTGAAGTGGCATTTAGTCATCTTTACACAGATATTTTATTGCTGCTCGGGGTGGCATGAATGCATTTACGCAGCAACTGCACCTCTATGAGCAGGCATAAATTAGTCTGGCTTTTCACTGATCTTTACACGGAATTTCGAGCAGGCACAGAGCGACCTTAACTTAGCTGTATAAAGACAACTTAAGTTTTGGTGGTAACACTTTATTTTAAGGCCCAATTGTCACTATTAACTTGCTTATTAGCATGCACATTACTAGCATAATGGCTGTTTATTAGTACTTATAAAGCTCATTTTAATGCCTTATTCTGCATGACCATATTGTAGATCCCTTAATCCTACCCCATACCTAAATTTAACAAATATCTTACTAACTATTAATAAGCAGCACATTAGGAGTTTGAGGCAAAAGTCATTGTTAATAGTAAGAATTGGGCCTTAAAATATGACCGTTTTGGTTACCTGGACTTTCAACAGAGGGTCTTACTCACAAGTTTTACAGTTTTAAGAAGCATATGTTAAAAAATACATAAGCCTGCCAATATGTTAAAAAGCTGTTATGCAAGCTAAAATCCATCATCCACTTTAATAACTCTAGAGTGTATTATAAAGTGCATAATCCTTTAAGGGTTAGTTCACCCAAAAATGAAAATTCTGTCATTAATTTCTCATGTCGTTCCAAAACCGTAAGCCTTCGGAAGTTCATCTTCGGAACACAAATTAAGATATTTTTGATTAATTTTATGAAGCTACGAGAATACTTTTTGTGTGCAAAGAAAACAAAAATAACAACTTTATTCAACAATTCATCTCCTCCGCGTCACCCTGGCGCCATTTTGGAGAGTGTCACAAGGTATGTGTGTGCTTTGATCTAAACGTAAACAACGTATGTGTCAGTGTATGTGGTGCGGCTGACACCAAGTATAGGCCTCTGCAGGAAAGTAATGGGAGTTACCAGATCGGGGTGTTTTTAGACCATGTTACCTGACGACATAGTGACGGTAGGTTTAGGGGTGGGGTTAGGTAAGGGGGATCATTTTGATTGCATGATTTAGAAACATCCAGCAGTTTGAAAACACCCCAAAAGACAGAAACGCCCACTTTTGCTCTGCAGGGACCTCAATCTCGCTGACACAGAACAACATACGTTGTTTACGTTCAGTGGATACTCTCCAAATGGCGCTATAGGGTGACGCGGAGGAGATGAATTGTTGAATAAAATTGTTACTTTTGTTTTCTTTGCACATAAAAAGCATTCTCGTGGCTTCATAAAATTCCGATTGAACCACTGACGTCACATGGACTATTTTGCCAATGTTTTTGGTACCTTTCTGAGCCTTGATCGTGTAAGGAGTCGGATCCTTGCTGTCTATGGGAGGATCAGAGAGCTCTCAGAATTCATCAAACATATCTTAATTTGTGTTCCGATGATGAACGAAGGTCTTACGGGTTTGGAACAATATGAGGGTGAGTAATTAATGAAATTTTTGGGTGAACCATCCGTTCAAATCATCTGTATTTTTTATTTATTTTGAATCCTGCGTTAATATAAACTGATATTAAACATTAATTGATATTAAACAGAGTTTAAATTATTTATATGCACTATAGATGAATATAAAATGTATATATGAAATGAAAATCCTAAGAATTTTTGGGTGACACATTTCACATTTCACTGCTGGTTATACAATCTCTGTATAGTCGTGTATGTGACAAATAAAACTTGAGAATGCCCCACAAGGATCAGTAATGCCCCACATTTTATTTTATCTTGTGGGGACATTTTTTGGTTCCCATAAGAAAAACAACTTGTACTACTTTTTAATGTAAAAATGCAGAACATTTTCTATAAGGGGGGTTAGGGTTAGGGGATAGAATATACAGTTTGTACAGTATAAAAATCATTATGTCTATGGAAAGTCCCCGGAAACCCCCCATGTTTGTGTCTGGAGGAAGGAAAAGTACATGATCTCTCCATAATAAGGGAGGATGACGTATACAGTCTCTAAAGTGGGGAGTGAAAAGGGTCCAGAAGAAAGGGCTCCAAGAATAAAACTCGCGATTCTATAATGAGAGATGAAGACAAATGATAACTCGTTTCATATCCGTTCGACTGTCATTACGGAGATCTAAGAAAAAAATCCGTTCTGTGGTCATAAGGATAACAAAGTGACGCACAGAAAAGTTTAAAGAGAGAGTGATAGAGAGAGAGAGAGAGAGAGATTTTCATCTCATTGTCGTTGCAGTCTCTACCGGAACGCATTCGTTCGCTGCCGTAGGTAAGTGAACCACTGCTGGAAGAGACCGGTATTCTGTGAACAATAACTCGGTTTTGAGATAAAGGTAGGCTGTTTTGAGAGTACATATTTGTTTGGAGTAGTTGTAGTTGAAGAGACACCTGATACTGCCATTAAACTAATAGAGGGACAAAGGAACGATACAATTTGGAACGTTGAAGAAGTAAAGTTTTAAATATTTCTCTGTGTTCTAATTTATATCTTTATCTTCTACAGAATGATGACGAGCAGCAAAACGACTCTTGCTTTTCTCATCTACGGGCTCCTCGTACAATGCAACGTGTGTTCTCCGTTCAGTTACCCCAATATCAGGTACGTCTCAGCTAACGCTCGGAACGATTTGGAGTTTGAGGATTTGCCTGTAGCGTAGTTGGACAATAAACTTTGGCCAATAACACTATTAAAATGAATAAAGCGTTTAAGCGTTTTATTGACAAGTGTTCGATCACCAATTTTTTTAACAGATGTCTTTTTGTTGACCTTATATCTAATAAGAAATAATAACAAACAAGTTATATAGGCTACTCAAGACGCGTTCTATGAGCGTTCTTTGTTTCGCGTAGAATGGAACGATTTGAAAGAACGGCACAAGTGTGAATGCGCTTTAGAAAATACAATTGATTTAATTTTAAACGTGATTTTATTATGATCGTAAATAATTGTAAGACATCTTACTCGGCATAATAAAATGTAATATAAACAAAAATATCTATCACATGTCCCAAAGCAAGAACACAAGTAGGACAAAACTTTAAAGCAATTTTTACAGAATTACTATTTTGTTGTTATAGGCTGCAATAGTATGCATTTAAATAGAGCACGTTTAGCTAAGTCACCTTACTTCACAGTAATAGCCTGAGTTAATTACTTGTGAATGAAATGACTTCATGTGTTGTTACAGAATGGAGACTGCAGGATTTGACGAGGAGGGGAACTCATTAACGGATCTAACCTTTGACAGTGACCAGATCACTATCCGAAGCTCTCCTTCAGTTACCGAGGACGCATACACGTTTTATAGTCCTCCATCGAAAAGGTGATAGCCTACTTCTTTCTTCCAGATCTCCTTTTCTATTTCTAAGCATTCCCAAAATGGGACCCGTCTGTTTATCAATTTGTGATTCCTCTGGTTGCATTATTCTGCTTGCTAAGACAAATCGAGCCATTAGCTTGTTTAGACGTTTGCACAAATATCCTAACTGAGTTTTGCGAAATAGCAAAGATAGTGTTTGAAAACGACTGGACTGAAAAAGTTAGCCTATAACCTGTGAGTGATAGGCTTTTACAAATGAGGTCGGCTAGGCTACAGTTGCGTTATTAGCTCAAGCTGATCTCTGTTTTGACCACCACAATCTTTTTGTCATTTTGTCACCCAGAATGGAAAGGCACGCTGACGGGATGTTTAATAAAGCCTACAGGAAAGCGCTTGGTCAGTTATCAGCGCGGAAATACCTGCATACACTGATGGCAAAACGCGTGGGGTAAGAACAGTGTTTCTTTCTCTCCATCTCTCTTCTTCGCTCTCAAGTACTATCAGTTACTTCACTTACAACTTTTGACCGTGCTATATAAAACGCTATATCAACTTTACATGTCCGGGTTTCGTAAGATCTGTGGATGAATACGGGGAAAAAATAAGGGGGCGTTCACACAGGAACGCGTTCTTGTTTTTAAAAAGCGTTCGATGGAGCGCAACGGAATGGAATGCAGAACTCCCGCGAAGTTTTTAAATGTGAAACCTTTTTTTTTTTTAAACCTAAGTGTTATCGGAGTGGCTAAAAGAATATGGAGGTAAAATTTTGTGAAACATAGCCCAAAATAAAGCATTCTGTGTGAATAGCCCTGCAACTTTCCACACAACTTATTATAATTTATAGGCCTATCCTAGAATTTTTAAGCGACAACGAGATTATTTATTAACATATGCACACTTAAATTTTATTCGACTTTTATTCTAACCCGATCTTATGAATGTGCATTTTGGCACGATTTTCTGTTTCAATGTGGCGTATTATTTATATGCAAAAAATAATATTTGTGTGGTGTAGGTGCTTATTAGGCCTATATGTACGCCAACATGCTTATGCACGCAAAAACTGCTTATTATATGCACGTCAATCATGTGCGTATCATATGCACATCAAATTCAGTTTTTGCGTAAATAGCATTCAAAATCCAACCAATAAATAAATAAATAAATAAAAATCGTGCTATTGATACGCATTTTCATGAGACAGGGCTCTTTTTTCAGTCAGTGTCGACTGTTTCTGTAATATACTGTGTTCTAGAACGCTTTGTTCTTTGTCTCTAACGCAGAGGAGGAAGCATAGAGGACGACAATGAGCCGCTCTCAAAGCGTCACTCGGACGGGGTGTTCACGGACAGCTACAGTCGCTACCGGAAGCAAAAGGCCGTAAAGAAGTATCTGGCCGCAGTCCTTGGCAAAAGGTATAGACAGAGATATAGAAGCAAAGGACGGCGGCTCGCCTATTTGTAGCCTTTTTCAAATGCGTCTATCATGTACATGTACAGCTTTTGGAGCAAGTTAGTCATTACAAAGACTACTATGAAGATGTGTCCTTTATAAACATGTATTTATGTATTAAGTAAAGACATTAAAACGAATATTTTGATAATAATATTGTTTTTCTTTTGTACTGAAGCACCGATCTTCCTTGTGGACCACGCGTTTAGTTTTACCAATACTACTAACAATGCTATTTATTTATTTATTTGTTTATTCATTCATGTTTGTTTCAATACCTTGTCTATAAACCTACATCAGTCTGAATATGAGTAAATAAATAGTGTCAAAGACAATCACTACATTGAATGATACCTTCCTTCTTTTCCTCCTGACATTAAGAAAGAAGTTTTTTTTATTTACAACAGCCCTGAAGACTTAGATTTGCACCAATTTCTACAAGACGATGAGATTGTGGCATATTTGTTCGATTTGCTGAGACAGTTACCTCCTGAATTCCCGGTGAGTTTCTAAAGCTCAATGCCATAGTGCTTTTCTGAGGGGTCTCTCTCATCTCTTCCATGCTTTTACTCACGTCAAGTTCTTCCCACTGTCATCTATGGCTTAAATCTCACAAGCCACTCAACACGTTTTCTTTTCTTGCACAAACCTTTCCGAAAAAAAGAGCTCCTTGAGACCCGTTCACACCATGGACAATAACTATGACGAAAGCTGTAACTATAAAGGTTTATTAATTTTCAGTTCTATGTGAATATGGAAGTCCAATTGTTGGAATCACTTAAAGAATGTTTATTTTTTTCAGCTGATGAACAATAAAAACATTGACAGCCAATCAGAATCAACCTGACTTTGGCGAGCTTGAGCATTTAAAGCAGCAGACGACAAACCTACAGCTGTTGTGGATATTAATATATAGTTATCATCAATTTTTTTTTATATAGTTATCGTTTTTAGTGTGAACTGAACTGGCCTTTATTGTGCATATTAATGTTAATTAAATCTGCATCTTCAAACACTCTGATTCACACACTTTTTGAAACACTGTCCAGTCCTTCCTGCTTTTCACTTATAGCATGCAATCGCTCCCCTTTGAAATATCACAAACAAGAAAAACTGAAATCCATCTATGAATGCATGTGTATTCGACTTGATTACAGTGGTTCAGACATATAAATGTTTCTTTTTTTCACAATTTTCTATCTTTCTCACATTGCCCACCTCTCACATCAGTGTCACATGTCTGTTCTTTGTCTATGACCATAAAGCAGTTAATCAATGGAGACGTGTGTCTCCACATCTTAAAGTTTTCTGTCACATCTGTGTGGTTATAAGTATCAGTAGGTCATTGTTAGATGAGTTGGGTGTGACACAAAATAGATGTGTTCTGTAATAATCCCTTTATGCATTCAAGACAAATAATATTGCGAAAGATGAAATAAAAGACAATATGTTTTGAGGTAAACCAGCTGTTAAAAGCATTCCTCCAACTTACATCAGTTTTTGGCAGTGTTATATATGCTTAAGCTTGTTAGTGAGATGTACATGTTTGCATATGCAAATTAGAATGTGTGTGCGTGTAGAAGGGTGAACATGTGAAATCAATCTGTGTTTAATTCTGCATTCTCCTGCAGGCTTTGTGACACAGGAGGCAGCTAGCGGCTTGGGTGCCTTTGCTTCATCTTTAAAATGGCCACCAATTTCAGATGGCACATTAGTGGCCCTCCAAATGCTGCAATCACCTGCTCACTTGCTTAATTTGTTCAAATGCCACCTGGCTTTCCGGTTATTCGATTTAACTTCTCTATGAATAGTGTGTTGTAGCGATCTGTACGGCATTTATTAAACATTCTCAGCCTTGAAATTCATTTTGTGTGCAGAGACTGATAGCGCCCAAAGCCTTACTTAAACATGATGATAAATCTTGTGTTGATCGTTAGTACAATAACACATGGGAGCCACACAAGGGCACCATTATATGTGTAAGAAACAAAACAAACAAAAAAAACTGTGTTGTAAGATTTGTATGAATAAATTTTTGTAAACAACACTTTCGTCTAATCTTTGATGATTATGAAGAAAACAAAGTCCCCAATAACACAAATAAACACCCTTGGATCATAAATACATGTACAATAAATATAAGTAATGTAAACATTTAGAAAGATAACATCTTCACAAACAATATGTGATATGCCATCAATAAATATAAAATTCAGGAAATGTGTGATGTCAGATTATTTAAATAAATAAATAGAAATATAACCCACGCTCTCAGAAAAAAAGGTACAAAAGCTGTCACTGGGGAAGTACCTTTTCAAAACTTTTGTACCTTTTAGGTACTAATATGTACAGTTTAGATACTAATATGTACCTTTAAGGTACCAATATGGAGCAGGCCGCTTAAGGTACAAAGGTGTATCTTTTGAAAAGGTATCACCCCAGTGACTGCTTTTGTACCTTTTTTTATGAGAGTGCATGATTAACACGCAAAAATTATTTGAAAAGTGACATTAAAGTGAAAAGTGACACAATATAGGAACAAAAAATGATAAAAATTAGGGTTTCAAGCTACTGCTATCTAATAAAGTGAAATAAGTGCTTACCACTAAAGCGGAGCTGAATATATGGCAACAGAGAAAGTACACATGTCTTGTGTGTATTCTCCCACCAGGCTGTGACTGGTGTTATACAGAGCAGAGACACCGGGATAAGGAGAACCTTTTAGTTCCCGTCAGAGCAGATCAGAGCTAATAATCTCACACTGGACCCCTACATCGCTGTAGCACAGCAGGCAAAAACACTGACCTTTACCATCACCATTACATGTCCGTTTAGCTAGCTGACTGATCTCATGCAAACATGCATTGTACTCACTGTCAGCACTGGGTAACAAGGGTTTAATGGAATCATTATAGGATGATAGTATTAAAAAGTTTAATCTGTAAGTCTCAATTTTTTTAAAGGGGTCATAATCACAGTTTTCATGTTTATTTTTATGTTTTTCCTGAGGTCTACTTAAAATAAAATGTTGTTAGATTGTAATATAATTTGGCTGAGCAGTCATCCGTCGACTTGTTAATGTGTTACATTTCTTCTAATACATAAAATAAGTAAGCTTAAACAACGTTTTTGGTAAATAAATGTATTGACTGTAGTAGTGTAGCACAGTTCTTCTGTGGGACAGAACTTTAGACGAATTGGCTACAAACAATAGACTTTTTATCAATGGGTCAGAGAGAAGAGTGTGATATCACAAACTGGGTGTGGCTCTGATGAACGCACAAACTACGTTACAACCCAGGCTCATTGGAAAACCCAGTGGCGGCATTTCTGCAAAACTATATTACTTGCTTCTTGCATGTTTCCCAGCACAAAATAAAATGTCCAGTGGGTGGCACTAAAAGTGTGTTTAGGTTTAAGTCGAAACAGATGAACGTGAATCTGGAAACATTTTATTACATATTAAGGCACTTCAGAAATTAAATGTCCAATGAGTGGAACTAAAAGGTTAATACTCTATTATATATGAAAATAATGTACCACCTACAATAAACCGTGCCATAAACCTGATGATAGTGTTAACAAAAGCAAACAAAAGACATTTGCTGAAGCAAAAGTGTCATCTTAGCTTTTTTATTTTGTTACTAGTGTTTCACAATACTCTGTACCAGGTGGGCTCTCGAGCAAGTTTACTACATCAGAAAAGCCAAGCATATTGAGCTGGTTGACTGTATGTGTGTGTGTGTGTGTGTGTGTGTGTGTGTGAATGACAGAATTATGTAACGTCCTTGAAAAGTGGTTGCTTATCAAATGAAGCAGAGTTCTACAGTGGTTACAACAACAACAACAAAAAAGCAGCACCATTTCCTAATCTTAAATAATAAATAAAGATGGCACCACAAAATGAGTCTCTTTCCGAAAACATAAGTGTGTGCGATTGACTTAAAGTGTCTTAAGGGAAAACAAGCTCATTTTTTTTCTTTCTACTTCCTTTCTCCTTTCTCTGCCTTCCCCCTCTGACTGTTATGAACCAGACTACTGAAACATGATAAACTGCCCTGGTGCGATAATTTTATATGACTATTCACAAAGGCTGAATCCAAAATTGCATTATTCCCTACTATAAAGATGGCAAAAAAAAAAAAAAAGTTATGTCTGAATTCACAGTATTCAACAGTGGGCAAAAGTACAAAAATAAAAAGAGTAGGCAAAAGTACCCGGAGGACGTACTACTTCCAGCGAGTTTTTGATGTGAGCATCTGATAGACACATGGACAGAGAATTTGTTTGAAGCAACACAACTGACGCTGGTAGATCACGACAATTACAACATGACGGATGTAGTACGTCCAGATTTCATTCACCTTCAAACTATATCATGCTGTTTTAATGATTGTGAAGTAATTATTCATTTGAAACAAGTACCTACTCAAAGGTTTCTGATTCTGGATGCAGCCAAAGACAAAGACAGTTTAAAGTCTAAATATGATCTTAATCCAGTATGATGTACAAACCATTCGGTTTTAATTTAGGAGGATTTTTTTTTATTTGGCACAAGAGCTCACCCAATGACATCTAGTTGCTACTGTAGACAATGCAAACATTAGAAACTGAAGGGCTTTTATTTAGTTTATTTCTAATTTTATTTAAATGCCTGTAACTTACTGTAGAGTTGAGTATATTGTCAGTATGATTCTTTATTGAGAGCGTGCCATTATGATGTCTATCAGGCCTATCTGAGAGGTTACCTTATAATATTTTTAATTTCCCTGTCCCGGTTACTGTACAAACATTATACTGAGACACCTGAAGGTTTTATTAGGACCTTCAGATTAATTACTATAGGTTTGTCTTTTCATATAAAGTCATACAGCATTCATCTTCTTTTCTGTCTCTTCTTTTGTCTCTTTCTTATCCCCCACTTCTTCTTTTCTCGTTCTCCCATTCCATTATCTACTCTTCAATCACCAGCTTAATGACCATTTTAATTATTAATATCCACAGCCACTGTGTGTGTTTGTGGGGTGTGCGAATGCAGCTAAGTGGATGGATGGGTTTTTGTTTAGAGCTCTATTGATAAATGCACGAGGTATCGCTGCCAAACACTTCACTTTTTATTTACGAGAGACGTCCACATCCTTATTAAACATTCATATGAGGGCATCCTTTCTGCACTCATCTCACTGCACCATTTCATTCACTATCTGTTTTGCTTTAGAGCTATAGTAATTAACCTGTGGTTCTTTATCACCAGTGTGGTCTTATGTGCTTGTCAAACAGGAGCAATTAGCTATTCATTATTATGGGCTAATGCACTGTATTTAATCATATTACAGAGATAGTCAGATGAATGTCCATCTGTATCAGTCCTTTCATTAAATCATTTCTGGTCTTGCAGACACACGCCCAGGGTCACCATGTTTTTAATCAGAATAGATGTGTACACTGATTTACTTTAATCATACAAGGTGGTTTCAGACTAGTTGTGGTATTGTCCTTTTTGGAGAAAACGGAGATGATCGTGAATGCATGTGCACCTGCCACTAGAAGATTCTACTCC
Source organism: Aspiorhynchus laticeps (assembly GCA_023376895.1). Classification (NCBI taxonomy): domain Eukaryota; kingdom Metazoa; phylum Chordata; class Actinopteri; order Cypriniformes; family Cyprinidae; genus Aspiorhynchus; species Aspiorhynchus laticeps. Next base: position 95,234 of record JALXFT010002258.1, on the reverse strand, counting down.
TTTAAGTGTTGTTTGGCTCAATGGAAAAACGTGCCTTTCAAACCCCCAAAAACGTAGCCTACCTATACATACTCTTGACTGCAGTTACAAAGTGGGGCAGATTATCGATTAATAAAGACTTATTTTTGCATGGTTCCTTGTATAATATGTTACGACGTCAGACACGTTTACCATAGTGCATGATTTATAAACTAACACATTTTGATGTTTGCATAACCAGCTTCATATTTTTGTCTTTCTATTTTTATATTTTTGTCAGAGTTCGTGGTCATCTTTTATGTATTTTTCTTTTAATGATGTGCCAAATGTTCTCTATAGGTGAAAGATCTGGACTGCAGGCCAATTCAGCACCCAGACTCTTCTACTACGAAGCCATGCTGTTGTAATAGCTGCAGTATGTGGTTTTGCATTGTCCTGCTGAAATACACGTCATCTGGAGGGGAGCATATGTTGCTCTAAAACCTTTATATGCCTTTCAGCATTCATAGTGCCTTCCAAAACATGCAAGCTGCCCATACCGTATGCACTTATGCACCCCCATACCATCAGAGATGCTGGCTTTTGAACTGAACGCTGATAACACGCTGGAAGGTCTCCCTCCTCATTAGCCCGGAGGACACGGCGTCCATGACTTCCAACAAGACTGTCAAATTTGCACTCGTCTGACCATAGAACACTTTTCCATTTTGAAACAGTCCATTTTAAATGAGCCTTGGCCCACAGGACACGACGGCGCTTCTGGACCATGTTCACATATGGCTTCCTTTTTGCATGATAGAGCTTTAGTTGGCATCTGCAGACGGCACGGAGGAGTGTGTTTACCGACAATGGTTTCTGGAAGTATTCCTGGGCCCATTTAGTAATGTCAATGACAGAATCATGCCAATGAGTGATGCAGTGTTGTCTGAGGGCCCGAAGACCACGGGCATCCAACAAAGGTATTCGGCCTTGTCCCTTACGCACAGAGATGTTTGGCTACAAAACCACCTCTGGCTCTGCACCCCTTTACCTAAATTCAGTACTTCAGACCTATGTGCCCTCTAGAAGCTTGCGATCTGCAAGTGAACAATGCATTATTGTGCCATCCCAAAGAGGCTCAAAATCACTTTCACAGACTTTTTCATTAACTGTTCCCACCTGGTGGAATGACCTAACCAAATCAATCCGAGCAGCTGAATCCTTAGCCATCTTCAAGAAACGGCTAAAAACACATCTCTTCCATTTATTTAACCTTCTAACTCTAGCACTCTCTATTCTAATTCTATTTTATCTATCTGTCTTCTTTTTATTTTAAAAAACCACACACACTTGACCCCCTATCAATTGCATATTTATTGTCTAACTGCTAGCTTTTCTTTGAAAAACTAACACTAGCTTTCTTTTTTCTATTCTATCTACTTTTTTTCTGTCTACTTGTCAAAAAACAAACAAAAAAAACTAGGTTTCTTTTTTCTATGTTCTATCTACTCGTTTTCTTAAAAAAAAAAAAAAAAAAAACTTGCTACGTGTACTGCGTTAGGCTAACCAAGACTTGTCATAGCACTTGTTGTTGCTCTTTTGTTGTTTTGATTGCTTCTATTGTCCTCATTTGTAAGTCGCTTTGGATAAAAGCATCTGCTAAATGACTAAATGTAATGTAATTTCTCCAGTTTCTCTGAATATGTTGATGATGTTATGCACTGTAGATGATGATATTTGCAAAGCCGTTGCAATTTGACGTTGAGGAACGTTGTTTTTAAAGTATTCCAGTCTTTTTACGCATTCTTTCACAGATTGGAGAGCCTCTGCCCATCTTTACGTCTGAGAGACTCTGCCTCTCTAAGACATCCCTTTTATAGCTAATCATGTTACAGACCTGATGTCAATTAACTTAATTAGTTGCTAGATGTTCTCCCAGTTGAATCTTTTCAAAATGTCTTGTGTTTTCAGCCCTTTGTTGCCCCCGTGCCAACTTTTTTGAGACCTGTAGCAGGCATCAAATTTGAAATGAGCTCATTTAGTGGATAAAAGTGTAAAAGTTCTCCGTTTAAACATTTGTTATGTTCTCTATGTTCTATTGTGAATAAAATATTGGCTCATGTGATTTGAAAGTCCTTTAATTTTCATTTTATTCAAATTTTAAAAAATGTCCCAACGTAATTCAAGATTGTAATTAAAAATGTCTTTTTTTTTGTTTGTTTTTGAGTAGCTGAAAGATTTAATCCAGGAAGTGTAGAGGTCCATGAAGTTTTTTTTTTTTTTTCAATATGTACTGTATAATAATAAAGTGTGCTCACAGATTTGCTTCAGCAATACGTATCCATACACATACACATACGCATACAGGTATTTACAAACAGCTGCTGATCAACTTATCGATCTCATCATCTAATTACAGGTTCTGTATTTCTTCTACTTCTCTTCTCCCCTGTCACCTGCATTCAGGTGATACTTTTAAAGCTATGACCACATCTCTGCCTGATTTCACATATTAAAAACAATTAGGTGCTTTAAATGGGCCCTGTAGTATGTTTGAATAATGAATCTTCAACAGTCCCTTCATATTAAAAGATTAAAAGTTATGATCTACTAGTGTAGTTCCACATCACATCAGTTGGGAAATATCATGTGTGTAAATTGTGTGGGTGCGCACATGAACCTTCATGAGTAGAGATTTCTATTTCTATTATTAGAAAGTTGTGAATGATGCAACATTTTAAAATAGTACTTTACCAAAGGCTATTACGATGAACAATGTCTACAACATTCAACAATAAAACCGTAATTGTGGTTCAGGACTGAGAGATATTTGTTTGGTATTTACATTTACAATACAATATTGCAATTCTTAGTTTTCAATAATCACTTCATAGCATCCGTGACTGTATATCTAGAGTACACACAATTACAAACCATTTTTGAATGTATCTAAATGTAATATCCTGTTAACATATAGACAATACTTTTATGGCCACTGAAAATCCAGTTCAATAAAATCCTGGCATAGATGCAATAAAATAAGCAAACAAAAATATAGCAGTGCATCTTTCTCTAAATACCCCTTCAGTACTTTTAGTAAGTGTTTACATGGGGATATGAGAAGTGATATGTTTCTCAACTAATTTTGCTATATCTGCTTGCAGAGTAACTTACATATTATATCTTAAAAATATCCAAAGGTTTGCAGAGAGCTGTCAACAAAGCTTTGTTATAAAAAGATAGTTGATTCAGGACAGTAAAGGGGACAATTTGAGATTTAACAGGATAATTAACCTTTAGGAGGTCATTACAGAGGAATAAAAGACTCTTTTGCTGGAAATGTCAATGGTATAACATTTGCAGCAAAGAAGCAAGCTCTAATGACCGAGACCTTATCCAAAGAGAAGTATTCTTTCTCCTGTAACACTTTCACCCGCTCTAATTGTCAGCCCTTCAACTTCTTCCTTTCCTTCAGATTTTTCACCACTATTTACTTTTTTCTCACTTAGGCTTTGTTCTAACAAACTGTCACTTCTCAGGTTCTTCTTTCTGATACTTTTTCTCTCCTTACGTCAGTGTCTTTGACATGAAATTAAATCGCAATTACTCATTTTAAACTTTCAGAATGTGATGTATTTGAAAAGTGTTCAATACCACAATGCGCCAGTCACTTGATGTAAAATCTAGGCCCTGAAGCAAAGCCAGTTGAGAACTACCGTTTTCTATAGAAAATATAATGGAAATGAAAATATGAGGTTTCTCAGAAACACATTAAAGTTTATTCTAGACTTTCCAATTAACTGTCACTGCCTTGTTTTGATGCATAACTCGAGTTTGTTGTGTTTAACCCATTTGGTTATTTTCCTTTTTTCTTCTAAAACACTTTAACCCTCTGGTATTCCACACTTGTATTCTTTGTGGTCAAAATGACCAGAGATACTAACCATATAATAATTGTATTTTTATTAAATTAATGTACTATAACTCATTTGAATAATATTAAATATATAATATTTTGTGTTTTGAGAGATTTCATGGTATCCACCTTATTCTTCACGTAAAAAATGGGCGTGGCCATTTGTAAATTTTATGCATCTTGCTTCCAGTCTCATTGCTTCCAGCTATTTTTAGCTGTACAAAACCTTCGTTTTGCTGCTTGATACTGCAAATTGGTGTGCCTTACCATCAGTGTTGGGAAGGTTACTTTGGAAATGTAATAGGTTACAGATTACAAGTTACCCTACTGAAAATTTTATAAGTAGTGTAACTTTTCAATTACTTTATTAAAGTAATGTAACTGATTACATTTGATTACTTTTCTAAATTTCTAATGTTTTCAACTGTTAATCATTATCAAACATGTAAAGCAGGCAGGGTTAACCTTACAGTAGTATTCAACACTGATAACTGTCAGACTTTTGAAATCCTTAATCACTTGAATTAAGATTATAATAATTTAATTTTAAAGGAGACATTGGATGCAAAATATCTTCATTTGCATATAAATGTGTCTTAGCAGTGTGTGGACACAACCACCCTACAATGATGAAAATTCACTCCTTTTTTTAATCCCCCAAAAACCTAAACAGTCTCAATTATCAAGCCATTTTGATTTTGGAGTGAATAACCAGCGCTCTTTTCCACCTTCAATACCATGACTGAGGTGAGACCCTTGAGCAAGACACCGAGCCCCCAACTGCTCCCCGGGCGCCGCAGCAATACGCGTGTGTGTGTGTGTGTGTGTGTGTGTGTGTGTGTGTGTGTGTGTGTGTGTGTGTGCGCGCGCGCACTTGGATGGGTTAAATGCAGAGCACAAATTCCGAGTATGGGTCACCATACTTGGCCACACATCACTTCACTTTCACTACATTTGTTTATGTCTGGCTGCGCAAATTATTTTACTCCAGACTGCTTTCTGAACGAGGGACAATTCAAGGCAGGTTTTGTTAAAAAGTTAAAACTCAAGGATGGATCAGTAACCATTGTTCATGATCCAGCTGCACCTCCAGAAGAAGTAATTGTCACACTTAGTATTTTTTATGATTATTTGCGAATCGCCTTTGCTCTTCCACGGAAGAGAGGGGCGGGGTGAGCAGAGCTCATTAGCATGTAAAGAGTTATGCACCGAAATGAGTCACTGTGAACAGAGCTGTTTTTGACAAGGTAAAAAGGGTGTTGTTTTACACGACCACTGAGACTATTTTAAGAAGACCCTAAAGAATCATACCAACTAGGGGAAGATGGGCATCCGATATCCCCTTTGAAGCACAGCCACCACAAAATCAGACTTATTTTAAAATCAGTCTGAGGTTAAATATAGATTTAAAATCATAACAAGAAATAGTTTAATTGTCACGAATCCGGTCTGTGGCCTTCCGCCCGATCGCCACCCGAGGTCACTCACTCACCACATGGACTCTTGTACTCAGTGACGCCCCCAGAACATTTTAATAGGGGTGGCCAGATGAGGCCACAGCAAATCTTGGGGTGGCACACCAAAATAATGAAATAAAAAATAAAATGATTAAAAGTTCCACTTAATGTGTGTTATACGTATTTACTTTTGGTTCTGGTTAATGTAATAATATGATTTTAATTAGCAATTAATTACTTACTCTTTAAATAGTGTAGGTCTTTTAAATAATTAGACATCAGCAAATATATGGGCAAAACCAAAAAAGGGACAATATTTAAATTTAATTATTCTGACTGAGCTTTATTAAACAGGGTTTCTGCAGGATTTTTAAGCTCAAATGTAAGACCTTTTCATGACCTTTTTAAGACCTGCACAAATAAAATTAATACCATATGAGCGGGGTAGGGCAATGTCTATTGTATCATATTAAACTCTAACATGACTGTAAAAATAATTATTTACAGTTCAGATAAAAGTTTTCACAAAAACAAAAAGTTTTATAAAATGTTAATCTTTACATTTCAGCCTTTAAACCATTTTTATGAACATGGATGATTACATTTTATATTAATTTAAACAATTATCAATAAATTAGTATATCAATCAAATTACATAAATTAAGGGTGTGCAATATTGACAAAAATTATATCTCTGTGATTTTCTGTGATTTTATCGATAACGATAATTAGACAATATTTTGCTGAGTGTGTTATTGTGCTGATATCTTATTTCTAATTGCCCTGACAGTTACAAATAAATAAATAATGTTTTGATATTTTAAACAAAACAGTGAAAGCTCATGTTTGAAAATATTAAAAAAATGAAATGGTACCTTAAATGTGAAATTAAAATCGCCAGCAGGTGGCAGCAAGTCAGTGTTAATAAGTGAGTTATTCTTCTCGTTATTTCCCTATAGCGGCTAATGAACCGTAAAGGTCTCTGCACACTTCGTCCGAAAGTTTCGCATGTTAAAAAAAATTCGGATCAGGTTCGATTTTCTGCATTTTCGCATCCGTTGCATGCATTTTGATAAGAAAATATGAGGAATATGAAAAAAAAACAGAAAAACACATGTGAAAATTTCGGACGAAGTGTGCAATGGCCTTAAGTCTCACCCACTGGCTTACAAACGCGTTTAGGAATAATTAAGGTGGATAGAAAATAATCACTTTTTAATTTTGAACCATTTGTTTCTATGTAAAATAGAAATGTTAGAAAAAGCACTTCAATATTACTATTTTTTATTAAAATAAACATAAAGCAAGGTATTTACAATGAAAAGCATAAAAGCATTCACACGGGGCGTCGGCGTTAACGCCTCTCATTGACTTTGAATAGAGTGTCGTCAAGCGTTGCCGAACTGAATTGTGGGTCCGTCGCGTCGCTTCACTGGCGTTGCCCGCGGCAGAAGTTGAAAACTTTTCAACTTTTCAAGCGCCAACGCAGGCGTCAGCCAATCAGATCGCCTCATGCAATTACCCTAGTGCAGACGCTAGCCAATCCGGTTCATGCAACACCAGAAAAGTATGTGATTGGCTGTTGTCACTATGACGGCGCGTCAGCACCAAGCTTCAGACACGCCCTCCGTCAAGCGTTGACGCCGACGCCCCGTGTGAATAGGGCGTTAGTAATATGGTGTATTCCCAGTAACAATTCCTTACATTTATTAAGTTTTTCATTTTTATTTAGACATTATCAAAGATTTTTGTCAGACTGTTTGTTAGAAATTGCATTTTGCATACAGCCCTGTTTTTGTAGCCTACTGTTTTCGTTAGTTCGGACTTGACTGGGAAATGGCGTTTATAGTATAAACATTTAAGTAAAGATAATATGTTAGAATTACTGCATAATTGTAACTTTATCATTAATGCTAGCTATTATCATTAGCATTAGCTTCATTTAAATGCTGAAAACTTAGGCTACACATTATTTCTGAACATAGAAAACAAACTACTTTAAACAGAAACAAGATTAAAAACAGTGTATGTGTGAAAATAAATTTACTTTGGCATTAACGCAATCTTATTTATGCTTGAACACACTTGAGCTCTTCCAAAGTCTTTGGCTCTTTGCAGTGTGCAGTGATCAGCGGGGTTTTTTCGCTCTCTTTTCAATGGCTCTGAGAATAATGAACATCTAGGGGCGGGGCTAAAATACAGCTGCCAATAATTCCCCATCAGCCAATCAGAGTCAATTCACTAATCCTTTTCAAAAAAATTATGGTCATACCTGTCCTGAACATCTTGTAGAAAAAGCATTTTATTACACATAATTTAACACCTTCATTGCTGTTTGTTTATTTATTTATTTGTATTATTATTTTTTATTTATTTTTTTATTTCCATAAATTCTCAAAAATTTGCTCTGTGTTAGCCTACTGTCACACCAGTTCTTTTGTACGCTCATGCTGGGTATGTGTGACAGTTCAGCCTATAGGAGGCTAATTGGCTAATGGCATTTAACACACTGTTCATAATGAGCTAATGAATTCACTGTGGGATACTGAAACACAAAAATAGCAGTTGCATGCTGGGAGTAACACCTATTGGGCTGACATACCCTCTACCACCAATCAACAAAGAGGGACATGGTATAATGGTTAACCAGTTCCCTTGTATCTTTCTTTTTTGGACACATTCTTTTATAAATATTTACAAAATAACCCAGAATCTGAAACTGAGTTCACATTTTACCATTTCCGTCAATCAGTGCATCCAAAATCTACTGCATACTGGGTAGGAACTACATTTTACATTTGTCAATTTGGTGTCCAAACTCACCAAATTACATTTGGTGTCCAAACTCGGTCCTGGAGGGCCACTGTCCTGTAGAGTTTAGCTCCAACTTGCCTCAACACACCTGCCTGGAAATGTCCAGTATGCCTTGTAAGACCTTGATTTCAGGTGTGTTTAAGTGGGCTTGGAGCTAAACTCTGCAGGACAGTGGCGCTCCAGGACCGAGTTTGAACATAAGGCATTAGCCTCTGGAGCTGGGGGTTTGGGTTTGAGTCCCACCTGGGTTGTGTTAGCAGAACTGCAAAAATTCTACAGTTTGTTTACAAAAACAAGCAAACAAACAAAAACCTTACAATGTGTGCTGTGTTGCTACAAAATAGGCAATCTCAAATAATAGCAAATATAAAGCATGTGGCCTAATGGATAAGACATCAGCCTCTGGAGCTGAGGATTGTGGGTTCAAGTCCCACCTGGGTCATGTGTGAAATTCTGCAAAAAATTCTATGGTAAGTTGTTTATAAAACCTTTGTGTTTCTACAAAAAGCCAAACTCAATTAATAGCAAATGCAACCATTCAAGAGGCCCAGTGGCCTAATGGATAAGGCATCAGACCTAGGGTTGTGGGTTTGAGTCCTACATGGGTTGTGTTTGCAGGGATAGCTTTAAGTTGGTGGTGCAAAAATGTCTGATGTAAAAGCAGCACATTATGAAAAAAATACATAGCTCTTCTTAGTATTTCAGGGAAAGGAAATTCAGGCAAGATCTAATAGATCTGTGGAAAGTTCAGCTGCTGAAGCTTCAGTCTTTAGCGCTGAATAATGTGTGTTTTAATCCTGCAGTTGTTGCCCTGATATCAAGTAGTTAATATCAAAAAATAATCTACTTGTCATAAACCAATTTAAGCACTCGCTCACTCACATTTTAATTTGAATTTACTCTGTGATTGTTAAAATGTATGTTCTATAGTATGAGTTTGAGTAAGTATGCATGCAAATTTAGACATACTACATCAGCGATGTTTTTTTTTTTAATGGGATTCTAGTTAAATGCCTGGAATAAGGTCTGTGTTTAACACAAGCTCAATATATTTTAGCGTTTTATTTACAAGTGTCTAAATGGAACTACAGATGTTGACATTAAACGTCATTGCATCGAAAAGATAAACTCATCTATACTCACTAGTCACTTTAATAGCCTCATTGTGATTATAATCTCGCTTTTGCAAACTATTTTAACTCAAACATTCAGGGAAAATGTTTTTAAATAAAGAAAGAATAAGCTTAATGGTGGTGACGCTGCAGTTACGTGACCGCTGTCACGAATCTGGTCTGTGGCCTTCCGCCCGATAGCCACCAGAGGTTGCCTCTCCATCATATTGACTCTCACACCACACAGCACACTGGACTGCATTTCCCATCATCCATTGCACTGACGACACACACACAGCTGATTACACTAATCACGCTCACAGCTGAGAACTATCACACAATCACTATCACCCAATCACACACTCTTTATAAGCCTTGGACTTCCTCTTCCTCTCTGCCGAGCATTGTGTAGCGTATATCACTCTTCTAGCGATAGCTACTCTACGGAGCCCAGTTAGTAGTCTTAGGGTGTTTTCACACCTGTAGATCGATTGCTTTATTCCGAAACACGGATTAAAATTATTACAATGTTGCTTTTTATTCTTGGTGCGGTTTGCTTTCACACGGCAAAGTTTCTAAACGGACCAAAATTGTCACGTGCGAGTAAACTGTCCTCTCATTGGTCAAAGTTCCACGGAGCTGGAATGACAATTAATGATTAATTTGGAAAGAGAGGCAAACAAACTCTCTCACACACACGCGCGCGCGTCAGGATGGAACGACAACAGCTTTGAGGGCTGCTTGTTGGTTTTTTTTTTTTTTTTTTTTTTTAGCTGTCAATATATTTATTAATTTATCATTTTGAGCAGGAGTCCAGGATTCGTCGGCAAAACATTGTTAAAATGCACCTATACGAAGAGCATTAATTAAGACTGCATTATAAAATGAAAAGGCGCGCTTTGATTTTGAATGGCGAAGACGTGCTCACCCACTGCTTTTAACGGAACTTACGTAATTACCCATTATACAGCTTGATATAGCCTGGTTCGTTGGTCCGTTGGATCGGATTGCTTTCTCACTACAACCGAACCGCTCCAGAGTTCGTTTTCAATCGAGCCGAGACCACCTCATTCAGGCGATCTCGGACCGATTGTTTTGGCGCGGATCCGAGCGCGATTGCCGTGTTCACATATGCCCAAATGAACCGAACTAAGGGGGGAAACGCACCAGGTTCCGAAACAAAGGGCCAGGTGTGAAAGCACCCTTAGTCTTAGTCTTAGTTTTGCCTTGCCTTGTGTATTTTTCTAGTGTTTTGATTCTTGCCCGTGTTTCCTGGATTAACCCTTTGCCTTCCCATGCGGACTCTGTTTGCACCTCTCTCGGACTATTGCTAGTATACCTGGATTATCTCTCTGCCTTGCCCTGTTGGATATTGTTTGCCGATCGTCGACCCACGCTTGCTCCCGGAATACTCTTGTGTCTTGCCCTCAACATATCTGTCTACTGATGTTTGACCCTGCCTGTATTTGACCATGTTTTGGAATAAAGCCTTGCATATGGATCCGCATGTCTCACGTCTCATTCGCCCCGTAACAGAATACTCGGCCACACAAGGATCCAGCGGCTTTCATGAACAATACTGGCCCGTTATGTACACTGCAAGACTATTATTATCCCTCAAGCAGGGTAAGCGATCACTGGAGGACTTTATTCAAGAATATCTAGACGTTGCTAATTATTCCGATTTTCCGGATGATGTCTTGATCGTTTTTTTTTTTTTTTTTGTGACAGCATTAATCAGCCACTAAAGTCTAAGCTTATTTGTGAGGGTCCACGTTCCTCACTCAGTCAGTTTTTGGACTATGCTTTGTTGTGTGTTGGCTCTTCATTCACTGTGGGTGTTGCAAAGGAGGAACGCGATATCACGTCTTTGACTGAAATGGTGGTTGCACCAGAGCGCGCTCACAAAATGGTGGCAACAACGGAGCCTGATCGCAAAATGGCGGACACAACAACGCCCCATTATGTCACAGCTGTCAATCATGAGTCCATTCAAGCCACAGTTGATCGTCATGAGTCAAGCCAAGTCACAGCTTCTCATCGTGAGTCAAGTCACGTCTCAACTGATCGTCACGAGGCAAGTCACGTCTCCGCTGATCTGCCGGAGTCTCACCACGTCTCCGCTGATCTGCCGGAGTCTCACCACGTCTCCACTGATCTGCCGGAGTCTCACCACGTCTCCGCTGATCTGCCAGAGTCTCACCACGTCTCTGCTGAGCAGCCAGAGTCTTGTCACGTCCTGTCTGTCACACCCAGATATTCAAGGTCAGTCCTTCAGTATCCTAATCTGGTATGCAGTGTGAGGGATGCATCACTGGTGTCTGCACGTGCAGCTGGTATCCCCAAACCAGCTCATTTTAACCCTCCTGTTCCTGCATTAATTCCCCTGTCCAAAGCGCTTCCCATGATGGGGATTGCTTTATGTTGTGTTTGGGCTGCGTACGCTACCTCAGAACTGCCCCAGGCAATGGCACCCGCTGCAGAACCTCCCGAAGCGGCAGTGCTCGCTTCAGCTCCTTGTACGGTGGTGGCGCCCAGCAATGTACTCTCAGCCTGTCATGTCACGGTTAAAGGAACCGTTGATGAGCACTGTACCTGTCCTGTTACTGAACTCTACCTGTTTCCTGATGTTACCACTGTAGAACCCCCAGAGGTGGCGGCGTCTGCTGCAGAACCTTCAGAGGTGTCAGTGGTACCCTCCTATGAATCCTCGTCCTGCCCTGTCACGGCTATGGAGGCCGTCTGCGAATCCTTGTCCTGCCCTGTCACGGCTATGGAGGCCGTCTGTGAATCCTCGTCCTGCCCTGTCACGGCTATGGAGGCCGTCTGTGAATCCTCGTCCTGCCCTGTCACTGCTATGGAGGCCGTCTGTGAACTCTTGCCTTGCTTTGAATTGGCCACAGAGGCCATTAATGAACCTTCCTTTGCCCATGTCACAGCCTATGAACTGTTGTCCTGCCCTGAGTCAGCCGAGGAGGCTGGTTATGAATTACCAGTCCCGTCAGTCACAACTGAGGAGGTTATGGGTGAACATCCTGACTATCCTGCTCCGGCTACAGAGGCCATTCAGGAACTTCCATCCAGGTCTGTCATTACCGTGGTCACCTTAAATGAAATTTCTGTATGCCCAGTTAACCCAGTTATTGCTAAAGAAACCATTAGTGAACCTTCTGTCTCTTCAGTTTCAGTCAATGAGTTTGATGTTGAACTATCTGTGTGTTCAGTTTCAATCAATAAGCCTGAGAATAAGTCATTTGGCTGTTCTATTTCTAATGACATGATTGATTGCAAACTTCCTGTCAGCCTAGTGTCTGTGAATGTCATGTCTGTCTGCCCGGTTTCAAACTATGAGCCTGAATGTGAAATGTCTATCAGTCCAGTTTCAGTTAATGCACCCGGTTTTGATCTGTCTGCTGGACCACTACTTTCAAGTGTGTTAAATTCTGAATTATCTGTATGTCCTGTTCCAGTCCATGAGTTTAATCTTGAACTGTCTGTCTGTCCGACCACTCTCAGGGAAGCTTGTACCGAGTTTGTTGCCCTGTCTTTCACAACCCAAAATCCCACCTGTGAACCCTTAACCCTGCCTGTCATGAGCCCCGAAACTGCTAATACACTCCATGTCTGTCCTGTTACCCCTGTTAGTACCAAAGAAACCACCAAGGAACTGTCTATCTGTCCTGTTCTAATCAATGAGTCTGATACTGAATCATGCGACTGTCAAGTTTCAAGTAGTGAGTGTGAGAAATCAACCTGTCCAGTTCCAATCAATAATCTTGACTTTGATCAATCTGTAAGCCCAATTCTGAGTAATGTGTATGAACTCTCAGCCCGGGAAACTACTGATGAACTTTTTGTATTCCCTGCCTTGGCCTTTGGGGCCAGAAATGCTCTGTCTGTTTCGTGTGCCTCGGTGTTTCCTAGGTTCCAGTCCTGGCCTTGGTCTACAGTCCCGTCTGCTCCGCCGTGGTGGTCTTCTGCTCAGGTCCGGTGGTCTTCTGCTCCAGTCTGGTGGTCCTCTGCTCCGCCGTGGGGGTCTTCTGCTCAGGTCTGGTGGTCTTCTGCTCAGGTCTGGTGGCCTCCAGTCCCGTCCGCTCCGCCCTGGTGGGCTCCAGTTCCATCGTCTCTGCCCTGGCTTCCCGCTCTGCCTCAATCCCCAGTCTCTCCATTTCCACATGGACCTGGCCCTCCGTCCCTCCGCCTCCGCTCCACCGCCCTCCTGGATTGTATTGGAGCATCTGGAAGCCGCTCCTTGTGGGGGGGGGCTCTGCCACGAATCCGGTCTGTGGCCTTCCGCCCGATAGCCACCTGAAGTCGCCTCTCCATCATATTGACTCTCACAGCACACTGGACTGCATTTCCCATCATCCATTGCACTGACGACACACATACAGCCGATTACACTAATCACGCTCACAGCTGAGAACTATCACACAATCACTATCACCCAATCACACACTCTTTATAAGCCTTGGACTTCCTCTTCCTCTCTGCCGAGCATTGTATAGCGTATATCACTCTTCTAGCGATAGCTACTCTACGGAGCCCAGTTAGTAGTCTTAAGCCCCGTTCACACCAAGCATGATAAAGATAACTATATTTGCGTCCACACCAGCGAACGATATCGTCTGTTTATTCTAAGTGCACGTGCGTCTGCCGCTTTAAATTCTCGAGCACATTATAGCAGGATGGATTCTGATTGGCTGTCAGTGTTTTTATCGTTCATCAGCTGGAAAAAAATCGTTCTGGAAGTGATTCCAGCGATATCGTTTCTCTGTGGCTTTATCGTTATAGTTGTGGTGTGGACGCTGCTATTCTTTAATATTGAGAACGATTTTTAGAACCATATATTTATCGTTATCGTTATCGTGCTTGGTGTGAACGGGCCTTTAGTCTTGCCTTGCCTTGTGTATTTTTCTAGTGTTTTGATTCTTGCCCGTGCTTCCTGGATTAACCCTTTGCCTTCCCATGCGGACTCTGTTTGCACCTCTCTCGGACTATTGCTAGTATACCTGGATTATCTCTCTGCCTTGCCCTGTTGGATATTGTTTGCCGATCGTCGACCCACGCTTGCTCCCGGAATACTCTTGTGTCTTGCCCTCAACATATCTGTCTACTGATGTTTGACCCTGCCTGTATTTGACCATGTTTTGGAATAAAGCCTTGCATATGGATCCGCATGTCTCACATCTCATTCGCCCTGTAACAACCGCGGTGTAGTTCGTTTAGACTATGTTTAGCTTTTAACTTCAGCCGATTGTATTTATGCTTCAAAATTTTGTTCATTTGTGAAGACTATCATGATGAATACAACGTTTAAGAATCAAACTTTTGTTGGTCACAGAGCTTATTTTCTGCAATAATCCAAAATCCAATGGAAAAATCCTATTACTGTAAAATCTCTCGTTCTCAACATTAGTGTCATCCAGTCATCTAGTCTGCTGATGTCTTTCCTGCTAGTCTTGTAGGAAGAACTGGAACATATTAATAATTTACTCATGGTTTGGCACTAAAACGAAGACACTTCTGCTTTTACAGGATCCTCGAGGTGTTTCTGTGGCGATGGGCTGCGTGGAGGTGCTGTATGAGGAAGAGCAATAAACATAGAAGTGTAACATGTAGTTCAACTTTAAAGATCCCTGTCCTTTTTATTCATGCACTGAGCAGCACTTGAATGCAAGAACAAGTCCTCACAATTATTCTGTTGATAAAGATGCAGTCAGAGAAAATTTACTTGCATTAGATTGAGTTGTGAAAACAAGTGCACTTAATTGTATTGAATGTGCACTTGTAGTATACTTCAAATCTTTTTATTAAAATATACTTTTAATAAAATGAACTTGCAGATAATATACTATAACAGGTATATACAGTATATATATACTCACAGGAACAGGTAAGTGTACTTAAAGAGACACTTTTATGACTGTTTCGCAACACTTTTAAAAAGTGCAATTATGAAACAATGTCAAATAAAACATTTTGTTTTAATGTACTTCTCTACCTTACATAGGACAAGAGGTTTAGAGAATGATGGATAGACTTTAAAGTACATTTTAAATCATTATATTGATAATACAATAATAAATTAATTTTAATAAAGTTTAAGGTTACATACAAATATTTAAAGTTAATATATTTTAAAAGTACTGTTGCATCATTATTAGAACTTACATTATGTAAATGTATGTATGTATGTTTATCATAAATGCTTAAATGCTAATCAGTACATTCAGCAGTACTTTAACTATATACCAAATAAAGATGTTCTTAAGTCCTTACGTGGTTCAGCTAATTGCATTTCATATAGTTTTAAACTAAAATACATCTTCATTTAAATGGACTTAACTTAATTGGGTGCAATGAAGTATTAAACATTATATTCAATTTACACTTTCGTATATTCGTATTAACACAAAACCAATATTATTCTAGTAATAAATACCTTTTTTAAAAGCATCCATTAAAAAGGTCAACACAACTCCAATTTTCATGCTTCAAAAAGTTCAAAAGACATTGTAAAAATCCATATGAATCAAGTGATTTAATCCATGTCCTCTGAAAAGATACAATCACTTTGTATGATGAACAGATCTCACAATACCAGTTTTACCCTTTTAACATTCAGTACATTATAACAGTATGGCTTTGAAACTATGAGTGTTGTTTGATTTGTATGTGTGTGTGTGTGTGTGTGTGTGTGTGTGTGTGTGTGTGCGGGTTTATGTGGTTTATGAGGACACAAATTTGTATAATGACATGGGTATGACAGAGGTATTACAATTTGAAGGTGGTTTATGAGGACACTGCCTATGTCCCCGTAATTCAAAAGGCTTAAAAAACATACTAAATGGTGTTTTTTTGAAAATCTAAAAATGCACACAGTCTCCTGTGAGGGCTAAGTTTAGGTGTAGGGTTGGTGTAGGGCAATAGCACACAGATTCAACAGTAAAAAAAACATTACGCCTATGGAGAGTCCCCATAAACCACAAAAACCAACATGTGTGTGTGTGTGTGTGTGTGTGTGTGTTTGTGTGCTGTATATGTACTTGAGCATGTTCTTCCTCTTTCCTTTCACCACAATATGTGAATTAAAACAAGAAACATTAAACATTAAAACTGAGTGATAAGAACACATCCTGATATCTTCTGGTATACAGACACAGATGAAATATTTACTGTTTTCCTCACTCTGAGGCACCCGGGACTCCAGCAGGAACAACACTTCCTGGTAAACACACATAACCACACCACAGTTTACTGTTTTGTTACTGAATTATTGAATTGGAGTTTGAATGTAGCATCACAGCAGATTTCTCTTCTCTGTGCATGCCTGACATTTTATTTGAAGTTAATTTTTTGAGAGTATTTTTATTAGGTATATATGGATTTTGAATAGTATTAACAAGCTGCCAACACTTTCAGACCGTTCACATTTTAATCTGGACTAAAACATGGCAGTCCAGAAAAGATGAAAATGTTTGAAAATGTTCTGATTCTTTATATTATTGTTCTTTAGTTGTGTTCTTTGCTGTATAAACTCACAATTTTGTAAAGAATAGTCAGAATTGTGAGATAAAATTTTGTTGCAGAATCAAGTTTGTTGCAGTTCTCACAGTTCTGACTTTTTTCCCTTAGTGTACACCTACAATTCAGACTTTTTTTTAGTTTATATTTTCTTTAGTTTGTTTCGTAATTCTGAGAAGAAAAGTCAGAATTTTGAGATAATAACTTTGAATTGCAAGAAGAAAAAAAGTCAGAATTATGAGAAAAAAAGTTTGAACTGTGAGATATAATCTCAGACTTGTGAGGAAATAAGTCAGAATTGTGAGACTAAAAGTAGACTAAAATACCTTTTTTACATTTTTATTTTATTGCAAGACTTTTTTTCTCAGAATTACAAGTTTATACAGTATCTAGAAATAATGAGTTTATATCCCACAATTCTAAGATGAAAAATCCAAATTTTGAGATATAAACTTGAAATTGCGAGAGAAAAAAAAAAGTAAGATAAAAGGTTGCAATTACGTTTTTAACATTTTTTTATTCTTTTTTTAAAACTTGTCAGATCTCACAATTCTGATTGTTTTCCTCACAATTCTTAGTTCATAATGTATCTTGCAATTCTGAGAAAAAAGTCCAAATTCTGAAATAAAGACAATTACATTTTTATTTTTTAATTATTATTTCAAGATAAAAATAAAAATATAATTAAATAAAATATAAACAAATTCCATTTTTCTATTTCACAATTCAGACTTTGTTTCTCAGTTTATACAGTATCTAGAAATTATGAGTTTATATCTTGCAATTCTGAGAAGAAAAGTCCAAATTGTGAGATGATGATTATCTCATTTAATTGTGAGACAAAAGTCTGAATTGTGAGACATAAATTCAGAACTGCAAGTAAAATATCAGAATTGTGAGATTTCATCCTGTGGTGAAAATAAGCTTCCATATGTATTCTCTTCATTCTCTTATTGAAAGTGCTTTGCTTCACAGTGACTGAGGCTGTCTGAGAGGAAATGTATTCCTGACCTCCACAGGGGCCCGTCAGACAGCGTCCTGTCAGCAGAAAGAGCTCCACGGGGCTGGAGGTCAACAGGAGTGACAAGCATGTCTCGCTGAGAGGCATTCTGGGACATTTGCCCTTCTGCAGAGTGAGAAAGAACCCCTGTCGTCACTGTGGGCAGATACACACTCAAAAGTCACACACATCTCAGTCACAACACCAATAAAGGTCTCTTTGTCATCTTTATTCCTCCCAAAACTGCACACATATAGACAAAGATGTACATGTTTATGTACAAATCCTATCTGTGACACTCCACCCATTTCTTGAGGCGTCTTGGAGACGTTGCCACAGTTCTTCTGGATTTAGTCTGTCTCAGTTTGTTCTGTTTCTCCAGACAGACTGATGATGATCAGATCAGATCTCTGTGTGTCAGACAAAAATCTAGTGCGATTATTACAATTAATGGCAAAATGAATGTTTGGAAATATAAACTGATATTACCTCCAGACACACTACAGCAAAAGATACAAATAACTTAAAACCATTTTTGTTGGTACTTGTGGCCTAAGACTTTTGCACAGTACTGTATATATATATATATATATATATTATTTAATACTGCCCTGAATAAACTATTTACAACAGTTATATAAATATAGTCCAGAATAAAAAAATTAAAAAAAGAATTTCAACAACACAGTGTTAAGAATCAAGCTTTTTTGTAAACTTTTGAACTGGTTCATTTGTGTAAATTCAGTTATTCAGTTATGATTTTTACTTAAAATTACTTAAAATCATAGTGAAAGTATGGATATACTGTGGTAGGCCTATATATGGATATACTACAGTATACTGAGTGAAACTTATATTCAAATGACAAATTATTGCGAAAAACGGGCAGTCAGGACTGCTGAGAGGATTATCAATAACTTTACACCTCCAGAGTGAGGAAAAGGGCTAAGAAAGTGACTCTGGACCCCTCACACCCAGCTCACTCTCTCTTTGTACTGCTGTCCTCTGGCCGGCGCTACAGATCACTGAGCACAAAAACAGCCAGACACAAGAATAGTTTTCCCCCAGGCCGTATCCCACCTGAACAACACATAACACCCCCGATACTGTACATCTGTAAATAACTCATCAAACCTTCATCTGTACATAGGACACATGCACATTCACAGTTCTGTCTATGGACATTTTTCTTTTCTGTAGCCTATATTTTTATTTTATTACTATTGTTATTTATAATTTATTGTCTATTCTCTTCATTATTAGTGTTTTTTATTACCTTAATTATATGTTGTCTGCACTATGTTTGTACTTCTGTACTGGAAGCTCCTAACACCAAGACAAATTCCTTGTGTGTGTAAACACACTTGGCAATAAAGCTCTTTCTGATTCTGAAATCGAAAGTATCGAGCCAAAAACACACGAGTATAAAAAAAGACATTCTTATTTAAGCATTTCCAATCATTCTCTCATGTGAATGAATTTCATATATATATATACTGTATATATATACACACACACACACACACACACAGTATATATATATAACTGGATCGCAAACCTCACAAAGATTTTGGAAAATTGCAACTTTATGAAATATATAAGGGAAAGATGTCACTTGCTGCCAACAGTTCATGCATTTAGACTGATTACAAATAAAGTTCATCATATTTAGTCTTGACAGTTCAAAAACAGCTTATATTGTGCTTATTAGAGTAATATGATTTACTAAAGTGAAGTGTTATCACTTTATGCATCTTTTTAGCTTGTTGATATTTTCCAAGATCTAAATTGTATTTTATTCTCATTGAGGTACAAGTTTCGTAATTCGCCATATCTGTGTGAAATTACACCTGACACTAAAATATAAAAATGTCTGATTGTTTTAATGAAAGAGGGCAGCAGAATACACAAAGAGCCTGTTCTCATTAATAAGGGATATTTCAGGTGGAAATGTCACGCCGTGGATCTCAGTCATGCATCAGAGATGTTCTTTTCTTCTCCTGTCCATCATGCTGACAGCATTTTTATTGTTTCTATAAAATTTACAATTCCACGTCCATCTGTCTCAACATCAATTGACAGAATGTCAAGCCCCACAGAAATTCAAATGAACAAAGATACTTATTGTGTGACATGAATTTTGTATTGTAACAGAGCATTTCTTTTTCTACATTGTATTTGTAGCAAGAAACATTTATTAGCTATGACATTTATTCAGACAAGTTCTCTACAGTGAAAAAAGGAAAAGTGTAGTAAAATAAAATAAGATCTTTTTTAATAGTATTAATTAATTAAATTTAAGGCATCCTTTCTACCAATCTGTCTTATAAAAAAAACATACAGCATGCATAACTTAACTAAAACTAACAAGACTCGTATGAATAAAAACGAAAAATAACAATACTAAATTGTGGAAACAATATTAAAGAAACGACAGCACAAATAATTACAAATACAGCTGCAAGGGTCTTTTCATATAATTTTACTGTCAATCATCAGCATATATCTCATGTAAAAAGGTTTTAAGGTTCACATTTTAATACAAAACCACTGCAACCAACATGACGCAATAAAATCAAACTGTCAGAGTCCGAAGTGCAGAAGCATTGGTCAAAAACCAGCGAATTATCCTCAAAAAATGATCAGAGAATGAACTGACAACACCGAGTACCAGAACATTTCTGACACGCACTAAAAATGTTTCTAAAAACAGACAAATTGTTGGCAGGGCAAGAACAAACCCCAACTACTCTCCAGACCAGCAGAAATTAAAATTGTGAAGTCCAGAAATACTGTTGTTTCTGTCTGGTATTAAAATACACTGTTCTGATGAAGACACAACTGTACTGCATCTTACTTTTTAATATCATATAATGTCCACTGCATGCAGTGAACTGAAAACTGGTATCCATTCAGAAATATCTACTGAAAGCGTGAGCTACTGTATATTAGGCGTCTCA
This sequence comes from Aspiorhynchus laticeps, assembly GCA_023376895.1. Lineage (NCBI taxonomy): Eukaryota > Metazoa > Chordata > Actinopteri > Cypriniformes > Cyprinidae > Aspiorhynchus > Aspiorhynchus laticeps. The sequence goes on along the minus strand of JALXFT010002258.1, from coordinate 74,490 downwards.
GATGTCCCAGACGACTCCTCGGCTCTCTCTCTGGTGAAATAGCTGCTGTGCTGGAACTTGATGGCTTCGTTTCCCCAGCTGGTCCAGTCACACTGGAGACTTCGGGCAAACAGCTCCAAACACTTGGGCCTGGGGCTAATGTAGGGCTTTAACACAGCTGTAGTACCACAGAGAAAGAATCAACACCAAAGCTATGAATCAGCTGTTGTTACCAAGAACCCTTTCTGTAACTCCAATCTGTCTGCAGAGCCCAAACACCAACATCAGCAGCACAAAACAGACCATAGTGAACCACAGATCGATTAGTAATAACAGAAATAACAAAACAACTGGTTTTGCATGCAAAAGATATATCCCTTGTGAAAAATGTGCTTAATTGTATTGAATGAGCACTTGTAGTGTACTTCAAATCTTAAAAGAATACTTTTAAAAAGTGTACTTGCAGATCATGGATGCATAAAAATAAATAAATGATTATTAAAGAAATAAAAGTCCACTTAAGTGACTTAAGAGAGACGCTGTCATGACTGTTTTTTAACACACTTAAGTGCTCTTTTATAAAGTGCACTTTGTAATAATGTCACATTTAATGTACATTTTACACAATTGTTTTAATAATATTTTTTATTGTGCTTTAAAAAAATGGTTGACTAAAGTACTTGATTATAATTGTAAGGTCCACGAATTGGCCCAAGGAAGTATCCAATGGTGGCTGAAGGTTTCTTGCATGTTCGGTCTTTTCGATGCGCAAAGTTATTTAATTTAAATTCAAAACAAACCATAGTGAACTACAGATCGATGAGAAATAAATAGCAGTAACAAAACAACTGGTTTTGCATGCAAAAGATACCCTTGTAAACAAGAAATGTGCTTAATTGCATTGAATGTGCACTTGTAGTGTACTTCAAATCTTGAAAGAATACTTTTAAAAAGTGTACTTGCAGAGCAAGGATGCATAAAAATAAATAAATAAATGATTATTAAAAAAAATAAAATAAAAGGCCACTTAATTGACTTAAAGAGAGACACTTAAGTACACTTTTATAAAGTGCACTTTGTAATAATGTCACATTGAAAGTTTTACTTTAAAGTACATTTTACACAATTATGTTTTAATATTTTTTTTGTTGTGGTTGACTAAAATATAAAGTACTTGATTATAATTTAACTGTAGTATGTTATTCGATGTTACATTTAAAATGATCAGATTTTAAATGTACTTAATTGCAACTTCTTCATTACAAATGTGTAATTACAAATATATTCAAGTACATGAAAGACAAGTTTCAATAGATATGACATTGAAGTATATTTTAGTTTTCCATAAATGCATGTCAGTACATTCAGCACTTTAACCAGATTTCAAAGACTAAAGATGTACTTAAGTCCTGCTTAAGTGGGTCAAAAAAAATACTATCAAGTTCAGCTAATTGCATTTAATATAAATTTACATTTAACTACATTTTCATTTAATTTGCAATTAAAATGCAATTCATGTAGTTTGCACTTAAGTATATTCTTTTAAAGTATATTAGTTCAGCATTAAAGTATGGTAAAGTGTTCTACTTTTTCACATGGATTTCACAACTTGACTATATGAACAAAAATGAGCAAAACTAAAAACAAACAAACAAAAAATCACATACACAAAGAAAATAAAAGTAGTCATTTATGAAATGTTTTAAGTGTGTGCACCTGATAATGAAGGTTTATGGGAGTGCAGGATTGATGGGACGCTGATTAGGAGCCGTTGCTCTGGAAGCTCCTCCGCTTCTGAAGACCTGCAACAGACAATGAGCTTTACAACATAAAGAGATGAGAGAGAGAGAGAGAGAGAGAGGGAGGGAGAGAGAGAGAGAGAGAGAGAGAGAGAGAGAGGGAGGGAGAGAGAGAGAGAGAGAGGGAGGGAGAGAGAGAGAGAGAGAGAGAGAGAGAGAGAGAGAGAGAGAGAGAGAGAGAGAGAGAGAGAGAGAGAGAGCACCAACGGGACACAAACACACATTACCTGACAGATCGATACCTGCCCAGCACCAGCACTTCATAAGGCTTCTTGTGCGGTGAATCCAGAGGAAACACAAACTCTCCTGCTCGGGTCACCTGGAGATTCAGGAGATTCAGATTTTCACTTTATGAAAACCCATTAATTACACTACAAAAATTATAAAAACTTAGTATTTTAATCTTTAATTCTCTGTTGGTCTTCTATGGAGGTTTGTTTCTGCCACGGGATAAAAATTTCACAATTCAGACCTTTTCTCTCAGAATTGTGAAATATAAACTTAGAACTGCGAAATATAAAGTTGCAATACAAATAATTCACACTTGTGACCTTTGCTGTCAAACATGACCACTACAGGAAATGAATGGGACCAATATGAAAACACAGAGCAATTGCTTTGGGTACAATCTAAAAATCAGCCATAATGAAGCAGCATTTGATAATGTCTAAATATACCAATGTAAAACCTAATGAAATTAAATAATTATGTGATTCATGCATTACATTTTAAATACTTTTGCTCTATTTTTGACCCAAACATTTTATTTGTTGAATATATATATATTTTTTTTTCTTTCTAATATTTGTATTATTTATTTTATATTGAAATAAATGGTTATTAAGGGGTAAATATTGTTTAGTACCATGAAATCCTCTCAAAACACAAAATATTAAAGAATAAATATTATTGAAACAAAATACAGTACATTCATTTGACTTTTTTTATTTCTTTTTATTCAGTGGCAGAAACAAGCTTCCATAGTCTTCGGCCATTTTAGACCAAATTTTTTTACTATATCAGAATGGTATGAAATTTGGTGACTTTTGTGGCACTTGTGCCACAATAAAAAAAGAAGTAAATAACTAAAATTTGCTATACATATTAGAAAATATGAGAAATATGAATTATTTTGAGGGTGCAATCTACAGACCGAATATTCAGTGTTTTAGGTTATTTTTCCTCTTCTTGTGCAGCTGTGGTTATGTGTACCTTCACCCAGAGCCATTCTGCCAGCACTTCAACTGCCCAGCACGGGTAGAGCTCTTCTCTGATGAAACGCAGGTGCTTCGCCCGGTTAGTTACCCACGTAACCACCAAGCATTCTGGAGCAGCCAGTGCCGGCACTGGAAGCTGCTTGAGCTGAGAGGACGGCAGAGAGCTGTATCTGTCAATCACAGCAGGATACCACTTCAGTCCACAGCAGTGTCTTATTACAGCCTTATAGCAGGTATGAAATACACTATACCTGTTGCTTCTTTTGACAGATTTGTTCTCCCATGGTGGATCAAGGACTATAAGGTCAAATTTGTCTCCACCTGTAGTCAAAATATATGCAACACTAACAGATCAACATAGTGAGGTTGAAGGAAATTTAAGCCAGTTGCCAAATAATCTGACCCATTGGAAGCATATAAAATAAAATACCTACAATATCCAAAATAAAAATAAAAGTGATAATAACAGATAATAAATAATGAGACTTGACAAATTCTTATTTGATCCCATTGGAATCAGTTCCAAATTCACATTACTATGAAATTCCAACGCTATCTCATGACCAATTTGTACGTATTTTACGAGGTGGCTAATTCGTACGACCTCACTTGTACGATTTGTCTACACCCCAGTGATGGGTAGGTTTAGGGGCGGGGTAAGGTGTAGGTCATTCGTACAAATTCATACGAATTGTGCAACTTGTAAAATACGTACGATTTAGCAAAAATCATATGAATTTGTACGAGTGAGGTCGTGCAAATTTGTGCGAATTAGCCACCTCGTAAAATATGTAGGGTTAATGTAAGGTTAATGTAAAAAATGTTTAAAGCATTAAAAAAGTCTCTAAAATATCATTAAAATTGGATCTGTTTTAGCAAAGATACATTATTACTGTTTATATTAAACACAATGGTCACAAAATTATGCAAAAATTGGCAGCAACTAACATTAACTAACAATGAGCAATACTGTTATGGGTTTGACGAGACGTGAGACAGGCGGATCCATTCGCAAGGCTTTATTACAATACATGGTCAATACAGGCAGGGTCAGACAGTAGCAAACAGGTATGGCATGGGCAAGACACAAGAATAATCCAAGGCAAGCGTGGGTCGGAGATCGGCGTACAGTATCCAGAGGGCTAGGCAGAGAGATAGTCCAAGGTAACGAGCAATAATCCAAAACGAGGTAATCAGAGTCCAAAGAGCAAGGCAGAGAGAATATCCAGGAACACGGGCGGAGTCAAACACGGGAAATCAGAACTAGGGAACATGAAACGCTTTGTAAGTAGACTGGCTAACAATACTCGGCAGCGTGTGAATGAATGTCCATGGTATTTATAGTGCTTGTGTGTGCGTGTGATTGGGTGATGGTGATTGCGTGATTGTTTGCAGGTGCGTGCGGGATAAATGGTGAACAGCTGTGTGGGTGCAGTGGATGCTGGGAAATGTAGTCCTTAGTGTGATCTGTGACGGTGTGAAAGTCCAAGTGGTGGGTGAGTGACCTCTAGAGGTGAGTGGCTGGAAGTTCGTGGTCTGGATTCGTGACATAGCCCCCCCCCAAAGAGCGGCTTCCAGACGCTCCTATGATCCAGGGTGGAGCGGACGGAGCTGGAGCCCGCCAGGGCGGAGCGGACGGAGCTGGAGCCCACCAGGGCGGGGCGGACGGACCTGGAGCCCACCGGGGCAGAGCGAACGGGACTGGAGCCCGCCGGGGCGGAGCGGACGGAGCTGGAGCCCGCCAGGGCGGAGCGGACGGAGCTGGAGCCCCCCAGGGCGGAGCGGGCAGGACTGGAGCCCCCCAGGGCGGGGCGGACAGACCCGGAACCCACCAGGGCGGAACAGACGGGACCAGAACCCACCAGAGCGGAGCAGATGGACCCGGAACCCACCAGGGCGGAACAGATGGGACCAGAGACCACCACAGGGAAGCAGACTGGGCAGGTAGCCCTGACAGCACCTGGAAGTAGAGAAGCACAAGGACAAACAACACAGGGAGAGCAGAAACAGACAACATTGGGAGAACAGAGACAGACAAGACAGGGAGAGCCTTCCTAGTCTCAGGAGCCGTGGCAGAGCAGATCTGGGAATCACAGGCGGCCTCCTTGGCCGGGACAGGACAGGGCGAGAGTTCATAGACGGCCTCCTTGGCCGGGACAGGACAGGGCGAGAGTTCACAGGCGGCCTTCTCAGCCGTGACAGAACAGGGCGTGAGCTTATAGACGGCCTCCATGGCCGGGGCAGGACAGGGCAAGAGCTCATAGACGGCCTCCTTGGCCGGGACAGGACAGGGCAAGAGCTCATAGACGGCCTCCTTGGCCGGGACAGGACAGAGCGAGAGTTCACAGACGGCCTCCTTGGCCGGGACAGGACAGGGCGAGAGTTCATAGACGGCCTCCTTGGCCGGGACAGGACAGGGCGAGAGTTCACAGGCGGCCTTCTCAGCCGTGACAGAACAGGGCGTGAGCTTATAGACGGCCTCCATGGCCGGGGCAGGACAGGGCAAGAGTTCATAGACGGCCTCCTTAGCCGTGACAGGACAGAGTGAGAGTACATTGGAGGATACCACCGACACCTCTGGAGGTTCTGCAGCTAATGCCGCCACCTCTGGAGGTTCTACGGTGGTAACCTGACCGAGTGAGAGTACGTTGCTGGGCGCCACCACCTTGCAAGGAGTTGAAACGAGCACCACTGTTTCAGAAGGTGCTGCAGCAGGTGCTGTCACCTCTGGAGACATTACAGTGGGCGTTGCTACCTCAGGCAGTCCAATAGTGGTGTACGCAGCCCAAATGCAACAGAGCGACCCCTATCATGGGAAGCGCTTCCGACAGGGAAATCAGTTCAGGAGTAGGAGGGCCAAGGTGAGTGGATTTGGGGATACCAGCAGCGCGTGCAGACACCAGCGGTGCATCTCTCACGCTGGATATCAACCGGGGAACTTGAAGGACTGACCTTGAGTCTCTGGGTGGGATAGGTTCTGGCTGAGGAGCTGAGACGTGAAGAGGCTCTGGCTGAGGAGCTGAGACGTGAAGAGGCTCTGGCTGAGGAGCTGAGACGTGGAGAGGCTCTGGCTGAGGAGCTGAGACGTGGAGAGGCTCTGGCTGAGGAGCGGAGACGTGACGTGACTCTGGCTGGTCAGCTGTGACGTGACGTGACTCTGGCTGGTCAGCTGTGACGTGACGTGACTCTGGCTGGTCAGCTGTGACGTGACGTGACTCTGGCTGGTCAGCTGTGACGTGACGTGACTCTGGCTGGTCAGCTGTGACGTGGCGTGACTCTGGCTGGAGAGCTGAGGCATGGCGTGACTCTGGCTGGAGAGCTGAGGCATGGCGTGACTCTGGCTGGAGAGCTGAGGCATGGCGTGACTCTGGCTGGAGAGCTGAGGCATGGCGTGACTCTGGCTGGAGAGCTGAGGCATGGCGTGACTCTGGCTGGAGAGCTGAGGCATGGCGTGACTCTGGCTGGAGAGCTGAGGCAGGGCGTGACTCTGGCTGGAGAGCTGAGGCAGGGCGTGACTCTGGCTGGAGAGCTGAGGCAGGGCGTGACTCTGGCTGGAGAGCTGAGGCAGGGCGTGACTCTGGCTGGAGAGCTGAGGCAGGGCGTGACTCTGGCTGGAGAGCTGAGGCAGGGCGTGACTCTGGCTGGAGAGCTGAGGCAGGGCGTGACTCTGGCTGGAGAGCTGAGGCAGGGCGTGACTCATGCAGATCATCTGTGGCTTGACTTGACTCACGGAGATCACAGGTGGCTTGGCTTGACACGTGACAATCAACTGTGGCTTGGCTTGACTTGTGGTAATCAACTGTGCTTTGGCTTGACTCCCGGAGATCACTGGCGGCTGGGCTTGACACGTGACGATCAACTGTGCCTTGGCTTGACTTGTGACGATCAACTGTGGCTTGGCTTGACTCACGGAGATCACTGGTGGCTTGGCTTGACTTGGGATGATCAACTGTGCCTTGGCTTGACTTGTGACGATCAACTGTGGCTTGGCTTGACTCACGGAAATCACTGGTGGCTTGGCTTGACTTGGGATGATCAACTGTGCTTTGGCTTGACTTGTGACGATCCACTGTGGCTTTGCTTGACTTGTGACGACCAACTGTGGCTTTGCTTGACTTGTGACGATCAACTGTGCTTTGGTTTGATTTGTGATGATCAGCTGTAGCTGGACTTGACTTGTGACGATCAACTGTGCTTTGACTTGACCTGTGATGATCAGCTGTAGCTGGACTTGACTTGTGATGATCAACCGTGCTCTGGTTTGCCTTGTGACGATCAACTGTAGCTCGACTTGATCTTTTAACATCGGCTGTGACTTGACTTGACTCTTTAACAACAGCGGTGACTTGACTTGACTCTTTAATAACAGCGGTGACTTGACTTGCCTCTTTAACAGCAACGGTGACTTGACTTGACTCTTTAATAACAGCGGTGACTTGACTTGCCTCTTTAACAGCAACGGTGACTTGACTTGCCTCTTTAACAGCAGCGGTGACTTGACTTGACTCTTTAACAGCAGCGGTGACTTGACTTGACTCTTTAACAGCAGCGGTGACTTGACTTGACTCTTTAACAGCAGCGGTGACTTGACTTGACTCCTTAACAGCAGCGGTGACTTGACTTGACTCTTTAACAGCAGCGGTGACTTGACTTGGCTTGTGATTGGCAGCAATGACGCTATGGGGTGTTGTTGTTGCCGCCATTTTGTGAGCGTGATCTAGCGTGGCTGTGTCCACACAATTGGGTGCGGTGTCTCGTTCCTCCGCGATCCCCACAGTGAACGAAGAGCCAACACATAGCAGAGCATAGTCCAAGAACTGACTGAGAGATGAACGGGGACCCTCACGGATTAGCTGTGACTTGAGCGGCTGGTTAATGCCGTCACAAAAGAAGTCTATGAGTACACAGTCTGGCAGATCAGAGAGATGGGCGAGATCTAAATAGTCCTGTACATAATCCTCGAGTGGTAGCGAGCCCTGCTCGAGGTGCAAAAGCATTCGTGCAATGTCCATACCTGGCCAATATCCATGTGAAAAGCCGCTGGATCCTTGTTTGGCCGAGTATTCTGTTATGGGTTTGACGAGACGTGAGACAGGCGGATCCATTCGCAAGGCTTTATTACAATACATGGTCAATACAGGCAGGGTCAGACAGTAGCAAACAGGTATGGCATGGGCAAGACACAAGAATAATCCAAGGCAAGCGTGGGTCGGAGATCGGCGTACAGTATCCAGAGGGCTAGGCAGAGAGATAGTCCAAGGTAACGAGCAATAATCCAAAACGAGGTAATCAGAGTCCAAAGAGCAAGGCAGAGAGAATATCCAGGAACACGGGCGGAGTCAAACACGGGAAATCAGAACTAGGGAACATGAAACGCTTTGTAAGTAGACTGGCTAACAATACTCGGCAGCGTGTGAATGAATGTCCATGGTATTTATAGTGCTTGTGTGTGCGTGTGATTGGGTGATGGTGATTGCGTGATTGTTTGCAGGTGCGTGCGGGATAAATGGTGAACAGCTGTGTGGGTGCAGTGGATGCTGGGAAATGTAGTCCTTAGTGTGATCTGTGACGGTGTGAAAGTCCAAGTGGTGGGTGAGTGACCTCTAGAGGTGAGTGGCTGGAAGTTCGTGGTCTGGATTCGTGACAAATACATTTGTTACTGTATAATATTTGTTATTTTTAGTTAATAAAATACAACTGTTAAATTAAAATTAAACATATTTAAAATTAAAGTACAAAGTTAAGTACAAAGTTAAAAATATTTAAAATAATTTAAAACAGAAAATTTAAAAAAGAGCTCAAATATTTATATAATAGTATATAAATAGCCCACAAATAATACTAAAATAACACTAGCCTTAAAACTTTGAGCCATTTAGCTGCTTTACATGAAAAACAAAATACTCTGTTTGAACTCACTGTTGACAAGTGGATGCATACGTGTGATGTCAGACAACAGGAATCGGCTGCGGGGCGGCAAAAGATACTTCTCCTTCATCAACGTCACCTCATAAGTGCAGTCAGATGGGTTTTCAGTGATGTACGAGAACAGGTCCAGCGATGGGTCCAGGCCATCTCTGTTCAGTGTCTGCACTGGTGCCTCCACAGACTCATCTGTTAACGGGAGCTGTTTCGCCATGTCACATAACGCAGCCAGCCGGCACTCGTGTGATGGCATGGATTGAGAAGGTGGTGCGGTCAAAACTTCTGTCAAGTATCCACACTGACGTCCAGCTTCCAGAAGAGCCCTAGAGCCCTCCAGAACCACTGACCTGATCTGAGAAAGGATCAAAACAAGCCATGGAGGGTAAAAAAGGAAAAATGTGTATGCTAATATGGCAAGTAAAACAAATCCTGAAGGAATTCAATTGGAATTTCTATCATAATTTGGAATCACTCCATTTTCAGTATGCAAAGAGTAGGGGTGTGCAATATTGACAAAATATCATATCTCAATATTTTCTGGGATTTTTTTGATAACGATAATTAGACAATATTTTGCTGAGTGTGTTATTGTGCTAGTACCTTAAGGACTGTCGTGGACAGCTGACTCCTAAAGCTTTTGATATTCTTCATATTCTGTGCGGTCAGTTCACACTGATAGATTTATTTTCCAATAAGTTTAAACTGATTTTTACATTTTATGGACATTTTTACCTTTATAAAGCCATTTTTTTCTAAATTCTTCAAATTCTCACTTAATCAGTGAATTAGAATAATAAAACATTTGGGCTGTTACCAAGCAAATGAAATCAGTATCAACAAAATTCATCTTTGCAATGCAGAGGAAACACAGAAGCTGCATCTGAAGTTGCATTTAGATATATTTACACACTGTTTAATGCAGGACATAAATGCATTTAACCTGCAATTACAAATGCATTTTTTATATATATTAAACATAAAACATTGAATACTGATATTTGAAATTATTTAAATAAAATAAGATACTTTGAATGTGAAACTAAAACCGCCAGTAGGTGGCAGCAAGTCACTGTTAATTGCGATTGAACCGAATCATTTAAACGGTTGATTCATTCAGGAACGAAACACTGTCATGTTGCTCAGAGACGCAGAACAGTTATGTGGCTGTGTTTGGAATTATTTTTTAACTGTTGTAAAAAATTAATATCACATTTGTAATCATGGTAATTGTTGGAGGACAATGGTAGACGATATATATTGCACACCCCTAGCACAGAGTACATGAAAGATCTACTAACAAACATTCAGTTCAGTATTGTCATGATTTAGTTTCAAAAAGTTAGAAGCACTCATGGTTTCAGACCATGAATGCAGTTGTTAATTCATGGTGGTGAGGTAGAAGGAAATTTAAGCCATGCAGCTGTATAATCAGACCCATGGGAAGCATATAAATTAAAAAGAGAAGTGGACTGAGAACCGAGCCTTGCGGAACACCTCAAACAGAAACGGTTTATGATGTCTATTTTTTTTTTTTTGTTATCAACAATTTTTTTTTTTCACACACAACACAACTAAATCCCTAATTTAGAATTTAAGTGTATTGCTCGGTGGGATATGGTAGTCCACACATTGAATTCCAGGGCTGTCCAAACTCGGTCCTGGAGGGCCGGTGTCCTGCAGAGTTTAGCTCCAACTTGCCTCAACACACCTGCATGGAAGTTTCTAGTATTCCTAGTAAGACCTTGATTAGCTGCTTCAGGTGTGTTTAATTAGCGTTGGAGCTAAACTCTGCAGGACACCGGCCCTCCAGGACCGAGTTTGGACAGACCTGGAATTCAATGTGTGGACTACCATATCCCACCGAGCAATACACTTAACCTTCCAGTGAACTCCACTTTCATTTTCCAGTGTGACAAATTTGATTAACTTTTTTTTTATAATAATTTTATCTGATTTTTCTGACCATTTTTTAATGTATGCAATGCAAAATGACCACTGTTTGCCACACGGAATTAAACATGAAGGGTCGATTTAAGTCATGTGACAATTTAGTCTGTTGTACCATAATGTTCACCATGTCAAAAAATTTTTTTTTTAAATTGTTTTTATTGACACTGCATAATAATAATAAAACTTATAATAATAAAAATAAAATAAATACAAATTATTAAAAAAATATATATTATTTGATCCCATTATAATTAGTTACCAAATTATTATGATGAAATTGTACACAATACTTTAAGTTTTGTTGATGTAAGAAATTGATAAAGAAAAAAAACAGCCAATACGGTCACCTTTCCATGATAAATATGGGCATCTAACTCTCCTGTATTAAGATCACGCTGCTTTCTCTTTCGTTTCTGCAAACAAACAGTGAAGAATCATGCAGCAACCTCCAGAGAAGTTTTGTAACTAATCGAGCACAGAATATCATCTAAAATTACAATAATAAATGTGACATTAATATGTGTTTTGTACTGCTTTTTCTGTTGCCTACCTTTCGTGTTTGTAGATCAATCTTTGCTTGTTCTGCATTGCTATGTTTTGCAGTGTTTAACAGAACACCGCTTGTCAAGATATCTGTGTTTTGTTGAATCTGAACGTGGGGCTTCAGTGTATTAAAATATTCCCTCTTGAAACAGCATTTAAAGTGTTTGGTCTGTTCAAGCCCATCACTGTAAGAAACGCAGCGCTGCAGAGCCTCATCTGTGTGAGAGCAGGAGTCCAGCAGCCAGCCGCAGGAGTCAGAGCACACCACAGACATTTACTGAACAATCATATACACAACTTATCCCTGACAGGGACTTTCATCTCGTCTCATGTGTGCTGCTTCTGCTTCTTCTAGTAACGTTTGACTGCCGGTTGCAAGCCAGCTTTCGGTGCATTACCGCCACCGACTGGACTAGTGTGGAGATATGATAAAACCGTTGTATATATGATACATTTATATGTATGTATATATATTAGTGCTGTCGAACGATTAATAAAAGTTTTTGTTTGCATAATATATGTATGTGTTTTGTGTATATTTATTATGTAGGCTATACATAAATACACACACATACAGTATATATTTTGAAAATATTTAAATGTATTTACATGTCTATATTTATATTCATATAATTTATATTATAAATAAATATATTTAATATATAAACATCACCTATTTTTCTGAAATATATACATGCATGTGTGTGTATTTATATATACATAATAAATATACACAGCACACACACATATATTATGTAAACAAAAACTTTTATTTTGGATGCGATTAATCGCGATTAATCATTTGACAGCACTAATATATATATTAATACATTATAAATTAATAAATTAAAATGATGAATTATTATAATAAAATCTTTTAATGATTTCTTTTATCTAAAATAATGATTTATTTACTCATTTATAATAAAATAATATTACAAATAAATTGTATTTTTATTATTAATTTGAGATATTTTTATATAATTATATATAATAAATGTTTATTTTGTGTGTGTGTGTGTGTGTGTGTATACGCACACACACACGCACACACACACATGTTGGTTTTTGTGGTTTACGGGGACTCTCCATAGGCGTAATGGTTTTTATACTGTACAATCTGTATGTGCTATTGCCCTACACCAACCCTACACCTAAACTTAGCCCTCACAGGAGACTTTGTGCATTTTTGGATTTTCAAAAAAACACCATTTAGTATGTTTTTTAAGCCTTTTGAATTACGGGGACATAGGCAGTGTCCTCATAAAACACCTTCAAATTGTAATACCTCTGTCATACCCATGTTATTATACAAATTTGTGTCCTCATAAACCACATAAACCCGCACACACACACACACACACACACAGTGGTGGGCAAAACTATTATAACACTAGTATTTTCAGCAGCTAAAAATGGTTTTAAGTCAGTTATTTCTATCTTTTGCTGTAGTGTGTCAGTAGGAAATATCAGTTTACATTTACAAACATTCATTTAGCCATTAATTATAATAATCCAGTGAGATTTTTGTCTGACACACAGAGATCTGATCTGATCATCATCCAAATGTTGATTTAATTAAGTTTAATAGAACTTAATTGATAAAGAAAATCTATTTATAACATTATTTTTGAAAGCATCCTCATTTTACAGAATTTTTACACAAGAGCCTAAAACTTTTAACAGTTCTGTAGTTTTGCAGGAGGTCTCTTGAAGCGTCTTGAGACACATTGAGTCTCAGTTTGTTCTGTTTCTTCATGTCACTCCAGACAGACTGATGATGATCAGATCAGATCTCTGTGTGTCAGACAAAAATCTCACGTTATTACAATTAATGGCTAAATGAATGTTTGGAAATGTAAATTTCCTACTGACACAATACAGCAAAAGATACAAATAACTGACTTAAAACCATGTTCTAGCTGCTGAAAATACTAGTGTTCTATATATATATATAAAATAAAATATTATATTTTAAATATTAGGCTGTTGTAGGTTTCAATAGATAATAGAAGGAGTAAACATCTAAGATTTGAATACTTAAGTGCTTTTTAAATGTAGCAGTTTGGACCAGTTCTGTAGAATGGCCCATATATATACAGTGGGTACGGAAAGTATTCAGACCCCCTTACATTTTTCACTCTTTGTTATATTGCAGCCATTTGCTAAAATCATTTAAGTTATTTTTTTTTCCTCATTAATGTACACACAGCACCCCATATTGACAGAAAAACACAGAATTGTTGACATTTTTGCCGATTTATTAAAAAAAGAAAAACTGAAATATCACATGGTCCTAAGTATTCAGACCCTTTGCTCAGTATTTAGTAGAAGCACCCTTTTGATTTAATACAGCCATGAGTCTTTTTGGGAAAGATGCAACAAGTTTATTTGGGGATCCTCTGCCATTCCTCCTTGCAGATCCTCTCCAGTTCTGTCAGGTTGGATGGTAAACGTTGGTGGACAGCCATTTTTAGGTCTCTCCAGAGATGCTCAATTGGGTTTAAGTCAGGGCTCTGGCTGGGCCATTCAAGAACAGTCACGGAGTTGTTGTGAAGCCACTCCTTCGTTATTTTAGCTGTGTGCTTAGGGTCATTGTCTTGTTGGAAGGTAAACCTTCGGCCCAGTCTGAGGTCCTGAGCACTCTGGAGAAGGTTTTCGTCCAGGATATCCCTGTACTTGGCCGCATTCATCTTTCCCTCGATTGCAACCAGTCGTCCTGTCCCTGCAGCTGAAAAACACCCCCACAGCATGATGCTGCCACCACCATGCTTCACTGTTGGGACTGTATTGGACAGGTGATGAGCAGTGCCTGGTTTTCTCCACACATACCGCTTAGAATTAAGGCCAAAAAGTTCTATCTTGGTCTCATCAGACCAGAGAATCCTTCAGGTGTTTTTTAGCAAACTCCATGCGGGCTTTCATGTGTCTTGCACTGAGGAGAGGCTTCCGTCGGGCCACTCTGCCATAAAGCCCCGACTGGTGGAGGGCTGCAGTGATGGTTGACTTTCTACAACTTTCTCCCATCTCCCGAATGCATCTCTGGAGCTCAGCCACAGTGATCTTTGGGTTCTTCTTTACCTCTCTCACCAAGGCTCTTCTCCCCCGATAGCTCAGTTTGGCCGGACGGCCAGCTCTAGGAAGGGTTCTGGTCGTCCCAAACGTCTTCCATTTAAGGATTATGGAGGCCACTGTGCTCTTAGGAACCTTAAGTGCAGCAGAATTTTTTTGTAACCTTGGCCAGATCTGTGCCTTGCCACAATTCTGTCTCTGAGCTCTTCAGGCAGTTCCTTTGACCTCATGATTCTCATTTGCTCTGACATGCACTGTGAGCTGTAAGGTCTTATATAGACAGGTGTGTGACTTTCCTAATCAAGTCCAATCAGTATAATCAAACACAGCTGGACTCAAATGAAGGTGTAGAACCATCTCAAGGATGATCAGAAGAAATGGACAGCACCTGAGTTAAATATATGAGTGTCACAGCAAAGGATCTGAATACTTAGGACCATGTGATATTTCAGTTTTTCTTTTTTAATAAATCTGCAAAAATGTTAACAATTCTGTGTTTTTCTGTCAATATGGGGTGCTGTGTGTACATTAATGAGGAAAAAAAATGAACTTAAATGATTTTAGCAAATGGCTGCAATATAACAAAGAGTGAAAAATGTAAGGGGGTCTGAATACTTTCCGTACCCACTGTATATTATATATATAGCATTTAAGTATTCAAATCTTAGATGCTTACTCCTTCTATTATCTATCGAAACCTACAACAGCCTAATATTTAAAATATTAGTAAGCTTATATAAAATCATCATTTATTGGGTACTTTCAACTGGGAGGTGGCTGTCCTGAACCTTATCTTAACTTATGAAAATGATATTGAAGTTATTTTTGTATTTTTTTTCCATTGTTGTTTTTAAAATCTTTTTGATTCTTTTAAAAAGTGAACTTCAAAGAATATTTATTTTATATTTTCTTTGTAAATTATGAAACTTTATGTAGAAAAATGTCTCCTGCATTTTCATGTCACTACCGTTTTAGTTTACTGTTATAGTCCATTGGCTGAGACTGATTTTAACTACCCTTATATTTATGATCAGGAAATATGTATGTGTCACTCTCTCTCATAGCTACAAGGTGTGAGTAGATAGGTCCATCATTCTGAGGTAAATGTGTTCAAAAGTCTGAAAAATCTGTGTGTAACTTTAAACATGTCATCATTGTTTCGGTATAGTGACAAAAGGGAACACATAATCCTCATAATTGGGGGAAATAAACGAAATTTTAGTACAGTTATGCATTTTTTTTTTTTTGTAGTTTAGTATGTTTCAGTAGTGTTTTAGTATTTAAAGTGCCCCTATTAAGGATTTTTTTTAAATGATCTTTCATGCAGTGTGTAACACAGCTCTAAGTGATTGAAAACATCCTGCAAAGTTTTAAATCTGAAAGTGCGCCGTGTATAAAGCTATTGTCTCTCAAAAGAAAGAGTCGACTCTGAATCATTGAAACGAGTCGTTTGGGAGTCATTGAGCAAATAAGGTAAAAATAAATGCATATTGACAATGAAAGTGTGTAATGAAAGGTTCATATTTTGGTTTTGGGAGTCCCCAACAACAGGTTGACGTGCATTCAAGCTTATCATCTGTCACGAATCCGGTCTGTGGCCTTCCGCCCAATAGCCACCAGAGGTCGCCTCTCCATCATATTGACTCTCACACCACACAGCACACTGGACTGCATTTCCTATCATCCATTGCACTGACGACACACACACACACACACACACACAGCTGATTTCACTAATCACGCTCACACCTGAGAACTATCACACAATCACTATCACCCAATCACACACTCTTTATAAGCCTTGGACTCTCTCTCCCTCACTGCTGAGTATTGTCTGCATTTATCTCTCTCTTAGTGATAGCAACCTTACGGAGCCATTCCGTGTTTTCTGAAGTTAAATCTAACCTAACCTTGTTTATAGTCTGTTTCATCTGTGTCCTGATCCTTGCCTGGTTTATCTCGTCTCGTCTCTCAGCAGCCTGCCCTGGATCTATTGTCTGTTTGGATTAACCCTTGTTTTGCCGTTTCGGACTCTGTTTGCGCCTTGCCTGGATTATTGCTCACGTTTTGGATTACCTCTCTTGTCTAGCCCTCTGGGTACTGTTTGCTGTTGTTCGACCCTGCCTGGATTTTGACTACGTTTTACAAATAAAGCTTGCACTTGGATCCTCTCGTCTGCCTCGTTACAGAAACTTATCAAGATGTTATGATAGTTTTTGGTTCAATTTACACTATATTGCCAAAAGTATTGGGTCGCCCCCTTCTAATGAACCGGTTTGACTACTTTAGTAATTTCTATGAGTACAAATCTTAATGTTAAAGCATATAATAATATTCTAGGAAATTGTGTGCTTCTAATATTATAGCAACAGTTTGGACTCTTTTCTATTCTAACATGACAATGTCTCTGTGTATAAGGCAAGGTTCAAAAAGAAAATGATTGATTCAGTCAGTGTGGAAGAACTTGATTGGTCTGCAGAAAACCAAGTCCTATTCCCAGTTTAACACCTCTGGTGTGACTGTAAATGCAGACCTCGAGCCAAAAACTCATCACCAAACACCAATGACTTGTACACATGGATACAGTCATTGTAGACACTTCCAAAACTGATGGAAATACAATTTTAAATACATGAATGGCCACAGATTTGGAAGTGCCTTTTTCTGTTCTAAAGAAGGGGGTGTCCAAATACTTTTGTCTATATAGTGTATGTACAAGTCATTGGTGTTTGGTGATGAGTTTTTGGCTCAAGGTCTGCATTTACAGTCACACCAGAGGTGTTAAACTGGATTTCTGCAGAGCAGTCAGGTTCTTCCACACTGACCGAATCAATCATTTCGTTTTGAACCTTGAGCATCAAATCAGCATATGATAATGATTTCTGAAGATCATGTGACATTGAAGACTGGAGTAATGATGCTAAAAAAATCAGCTTTGAAATCACAGAAATAAATTACATTTTAAAATATATTCAAATATTTTAAATTGTAAAAATATTAAAATATTTTGCTATTTTTTTTTCTTTACTTTGGATCAAATAAATGCAGGCTTGTTGAGCAGAAGAGACTTCTTTAAAAAAAACATAAAAAATCTTACTGTTCAAAAACGTTTGACTGGTAGTGTATCTCAATCAGTGGCATGCACAGGGGGCTCAAACAGCTTGCAAAATAGAAAAACCAACATGACAAAGATTCGTGATAAAATGGTGCGATTGTGCCCTCATAACGCCATTTCGCCCCTGCCCCTCCAGAGGCCTGTGCACGCCACTGATCTCAATAGACTATCAATGTGACAGAAGCAAAATGGGCCAAACATTTCACAGGTCAACATCTCTACGCAACTTGTCTCGGTCAGTACACCTTTCACAGGAGCCATCTTCTCACCCAAAGCCTCTCTCACACACACACACACACGCACACACACTCCTCAAGGTTGAAACTCAGGGAACATTCCCAAAACATAGTGATAACATACTTTCTCACAGTCACAGACACATTTTCACAAGACAATGTTGTAAAACAGAAAGGTGCTTAGACAATGCAAGATTTCATTTCTAAATTGTCAGACTTGGATCTCTCACACTGTATGATGGGGAGATATAAAAAAGGCACAAAACTTGTACGATCATATATATGGGAAAAGGTAGGAGGGACCAATTCTATAATAAAGAAGCTGCAGAAAGCTGATATATTGAATAGAAACACTGAATATTCCTCAGAGATATGGTCCCAGCTTGCCATAGATTTCTTTAATAATGACACACCAAAAAACATCACTGGTTATGGGTGATCTGGACCAAAAACCACAAAGGCCTGAGAGAAAGAGTACATCTGGCTGCAGGAGTGGGACGGGGAGCACATCGAAACGGGACAGAAGATCAAGCTAAAAGAATTCAAAAGAATTAAAGACTGACATACTGTGAAGAGAGGCTGATGAGATCAACTAAACGTTCATACATATTTCATATATTAGGTTATCTATCTATCTTCTTCATTTGTGTCAGATTATGCTGTGAGCAAAAGACCAAACATAGACACTTTCCTGTTTCTTAGAAAATAACTTGTTTGAGGAATAGGTGACACAGAACATGAAATCATAAAAGTTAAAGTTGGATCATGTAGTAGCCTATATAACCCTCCTGTGATGTCTGGGGTCAGATGGACTCCAAAGCAACTTTGACATCTCTGTGTTTTCTTGATAACAGTTGATATAACGGTTAAGAGCCGCTTCTACAGCGCGGTAGGTTCGATATTCTCCAGACATTCACATTTGCTTGCCACTTGTCAGGAGTGTGGATGGTTTTGTGTGTGTTTTGCTCCCCATGTGCTCTGTGACCCAGTTTCTCCCTCATGTTGATTGTTTAATTTGATTCCAGGTGTGTCTCGTCTTCCTCCCTAATTATCCTGTCTTTAAAAGCCCCAGTCCTTTCAGTCAGTGTTTGTCGGTCCTTGAATGTCATCCCTGCTGTTCCTGTGTCTCCTGTGGTTCACGTTTATTGAACTCCGTGTCTCCTCGTGCCTGACTCCGGGTCATTGTGACACCACTGTTCTGTAGAGTCCACAGTCCTACAAAGATATCACTTTTTGAAATGTTATGGAAATACTTTAAACTTTCTGTTTATGTAAAAATTCTGTTTATGTTTCATATTGTTGTGGTGCTTGTTGTCTTCTGCGGGCCTTTTATGTGAATGCAGTTTTTGAAAAAAACACTTGCATTTGTGAGGAGAAATAAATCATTTATTTAGTATCTACAAAATGCTTAAAAGACCTAAAATGGTATTTTCATGCAATAATTGTAAAAATAGTAGTTTATCTGCAGGGAAACTTGTTACAGCACGACAGGTGGACTGCAGCAGTAATGCACTTTGAACAAGTTTTGAGGTTGTTTTTTCCACCATATAAGATTTTTTGCTGCATTTCACAGTCAACTAGATGCAATAAATATATAAATAGTTTTATGTTCTATAGTTAGATCTTCTAGGTGTTTGCTAAAGTGTTGCTGGGATATTCAAGGTTAATCAAAACTTGCACTAAAACGTGATTTATACCATCCAAGTAGCCTATGTAATATTAATTCAGCCACTCGTCTTCTTGAGTGATACAAGCTCAGAAACATTTATGACCTGCTGATGTTTTTATATCGTGTGTTGACTTGGTGCCATGATGATAGTGAAATGTTATTTATTTTTCATTTTAAACAGTATGATTACTTCATGGTAATGCAATATTTGTGAACACAATTGTGTATGTCAGGCCATAAATCCCATCTCATCCCATCCCATTATCAATTATTATTATATAATTATTATTTTATATGATTATATATATAGTAAAATCTTTGTAAAAAAGTATATATTATACATTTATTATACATATATATTATTCCAAAGACAATAGTCTTTGATTCTAAATTTATTAATAATATTTTTTAATATTAATAATCATTAATAAATATATTATATAATATATAATTATATACAAATAAGTTAATGACAATAATAATAATAATAATAGACTCTATAATATATTATTCATTTATTTATAATTTATTATTATTGTATAATATATATATACATACATAGATACATACATATATAATACAATAATAATAAAATAAATTATATAGAGTCTATTATTATTATTATTATTATCATCATCAGTAATGTTATTAACTTATTTGTATATAATTAGATATTCTATAAAATAATGTTATATTTGTTTATATATAATAAAATTATTATTATTATCATTATTATTATTAATAATAATTTTTGATCGTTTTTATCTAAAGTAATTATTTATTTATATATAATAAAAATGTATAAATATTTTTTTGTTATTATTATTAATGTTTTTTTATATATTTACTTTATAATTATTTTATTATTATAAATTGTATATATTTCCTATATAATTATAAATAATACATTTTTACATTTTGTATATTAAATAAATATATGCTCATTTATATGTAATAAAATTATATATATATTACTTCTATAATTATATATAAAATCTTTTTATAAATGTTTTTGTAAAATAAATTAATATTATTAAAGCTACTACTACTATTACTACAAATTATGTATAATACAATCATTTTCTATCATATATATATATATATATATATAATTGTGTGTTCATTTATGTATAATAAAATATATGTATGTATTTAAATATGTATTTATTATTAATAATAATTGTATTATTTTGTATTTAATTAATGAATGTATTTTTTATTTAATTACGTTTTACCGTTTCGCCCTCCACTCAGCAGGGGCGCAGCTTGTTCTGTGAGCTCGAGCGTCCTCCGCCATCAAACATCACAGAAGAACTAAGGATGCTGCAGAAAGACGGAATTCGGGTTGATAGTCCTGGCGCGAAATCTTTAAATTTACACACTTCATAAAATCAACACGTTACACTTGAATATTAGACTGAATATTAGACCGCGGGACAACAGACAACACATCTGAAGCTGAGGAGAATCATGTCAGAGACGCGGCGGTGAGTTCGCTGCTGTTGTTGTATTATCATGTGTCAGAGGGCGCTGGTTTAGCCGTGATGAGCGACACCGGAGCGGAGACAGACCGGGGCACAGCGCCGCGGAGGTCGGTGTGTGTGTATGACCGCAGACCGGAGAGCAGCGCCGCGCCGCCGCGGAACATCGACATCTCCGAGGCGGACTACAGCGGCTTCCTGCGGGCTCTGAGACAGGTAACACCGGGGGGAAATAACAACACCTCCGCGCTAAACCTGGCTGCAGGTGCATAGATGCACACTCCTCACCTTTCAGTCACAGTCTGTTAAAGACCAACATAGGTCACCTATGAGAAAGTGTTTATAACAAAAGGTTAAAACTGACAGAAATATGCCTAAAAAGGGTACTATTTTATTTGAGGTCTGAGATGTGGGAACGGTGAAGAGAGAGGGAGGGCAAATATTTTGCATTTTAGGTCAGCATCAGCCAATATTGTCTTAAATAGCCTGCATAGCACTTCATCCTTTAAAACATGAGATTTTTACCAAATGTATTCAATCTTGATATTTGTAAAATGTTGCAATGTTGTTTTTTTTGTGTGTGTGTGACAAATTACAGTTTTGGGCATATAAGAATAATAATAAAAAAAAAAAAAATATTTTAAAAATGCCTTAAAGTAACTACACATGAGCATGCAAAACAAATATATGTAAAGGTGCCATAGAATGGGAAACTGTCTTTACCTTGGCATAGTCGAATAATAAGAGTTCTGTCCATGGAAATGACATACCGTGAGCCTCAAACACCATTGTTTCCTCCTTCTTATGTAAATCTCGTGAATGCAAAACACCACTGAAAAATAGGCGAATCAGAACATAACACCGACGTAACAGTCGGGATCACTAATAGATACGCCCCCAACATTTGCATATACCCTCCCATGTTCTAGGCCAGCCGAACCTACACAGCCGAATCATCAGAAGTTCTGCAGGTATTGTGAAGAAACAAGCGAGGACAACAGCGAAAATGGCAGATCATGGAAATAAATGTTATGTTCCAGGCTGTGCAGGGGATGTGAAGTGCAGGGATGGGTTGGTGTCTGTATTCAGAAAGGCACGGAAAGCAAGTAACGTGTTCTAATAAAATAACGCGAGCCACTAAAGGGACATGTTTAGCTCCTAGCTAGCTGTAGCCTGTTACATTACAGTACATAAGATTTCATTTACCACATAAACAGAGTAAGGAGAGATGACTGAGGATGGTGGCGGATGATTTACAGATCCTGAGCACCACTGACAAGCATCTGATCTTGTAAAATGTGTGGTAAGTACTGCCCTCCGTAGTATAAACAGAGCACGTGCAATCGCAAATCTCGAAAGTGAAAGTGAAAGTAAAAAGCGATCGTGCATTTGAAAGCAGTTTCAGTGCCCCGCATATTAATAGCGGCTCCCTGATGCACGCATTTTATTTACAGTATAATTACCCAACGATATAACGGCGAGAGAAAGTATTGAAGTATATATTTTCCTCCCTGTGTTTCCTTCCTGTGAGCTACTGAAATGAGCCGCACTGTGAAACAGCCAATCAGAGCAGAGCTCAACATTGAGCCGCACTGTGAAACAGCCAATCAGAGCAGAGCTCAACATTGAGCCGCACTGTGAAACAGCCAATCAGAGCAGAGCTCAACATTGAGCCGCACTGTGAAACAGCCAATCAGAGCAGAGCTCAACATTGAGCCGCACTGTGAAACAGCCAATCAGAGCAGAGCTCAACATTGAGCCGCACTGTGAAACAGCCAATCAGAGCAGAGCTCAACATTGAGCCGCACTGTGAAACAGCCAATCAGAGCAGAGCTCAACGTTATTATTCATGACCCTTCCAAATAAGCCAATAACAGACCGTTTCATTCTGGGGAGAAATCCTAGGGTTGTAAATGCACATGTAAAACCTTTTCTGGAGAATTTTTGCCCTTACCTAAGCCACATACTTCTATGTAGATATCAGAGAACAATTTAAAATATTGTATAAATGCATTCTATGGCACCTTTAAAAGAAGCTCCGTGTGGATCATGCCCCCGATCCACACAGTATTCGCACCTTTTTTCCCCCTTACCTGTTTGCATCTCTGCAGGTAACACCGCCCCTGTTTACCGGGGTAAAATAACATCTCTGTGTTGAACCTGGCTAACAGTTCAGTCCAGCTGTGTCATGCTTTATTTTAATTTCAGGAGTTTTCACTGTCGACAGACGAGACTTTTGTTATCAGCACGACGGATCGAGGAGAGATCGACGCAGAACTTTACAGTAAGAGCTCAAAACTTTTATTAAAAATAAATAAATATGGCATTTATTTACTTTAATTACCTTAATGTTTTTGGTCGTTTTATTAGTTTTAAAAAATATTTTTTTATTGTGATTTAAGACTGTAAAAAGTAAAATATTTGAACTTCTTTATGTTCTGGTCTGTATTTTGTTGTTTACAGTTTTAGATTTGAAAAATTTAAAAATAGTATCGGATGTATTTCCTTTTCTTTTTTTAAAGGTTTTTAAAATTTAGTATTATATTAATTTACTCATTTATTTTCATTTTGTTTTTGTTTTGATATTTTTTTATTCCAAAACAAAAAAGTAATAATATATATATTATTAAAAATTAACACACGTCCATTATTTACACATTTTAAATATAAATAAATTAAAATATAGATCAATTTTATTTCAAAAGCGAAACTGTTACATTTTATTTAAAAAGTGAAAAAAACATTGACACATTGTTCATTTTGTTGTTGACAGTTATGCATATGAAAAATTAAAAAAATAGTAAATGTGAATACTTTTTTTTTACTTTTAAAAAAAGCTCTAAAAGTTGGATATTAAGTATTTA
This sequence comes from Aspiorhynchus laticeps, assembly GCA_023376895.1. Taxonomy (NCBI): domain Eukaryota; kingdom Metazoa; phylum Chordata; class Actinopteri; order Cypriniformes; family Cyprinidae; genus Aspiorhynchus; species Aspiorhynchus laticeps. The sequence continues at coordinate 50,640 of JALXFT010002258.1, read as the reverse complement.
AAAAAAAAAAAATCTTAAATGTACTTAGTTCATTTTGTTTACAGTTTTTCAATCTATTTTTAAATATTTAATGTTTATAGTATTTTACATATATTTCAAATCTGCAAATAGTAAACAAAATATTTATTATTTATTTACATGTCAAGTTTTTTTGTTTACAGTTTTTAAATATTTTTAATGATTTAAACTGAAACTTAAATTGTATTTGAGGTTTTAAACTGTAAATAGTAGCTTGAAATCATTATTGTCATTTTGTTGTTTACAGTTTTGAATGATAGTATGAGGAGTAAAACTAGTTTTCGATCTTGTCACTCTTCAGAAGGATGTAATTGATGCACTGATGTGGATCTGTGTGTTTTGATGCTACAGAGGAGCTGGTCGATGGGAAAACCTTGCACCTGTTGGAGTCTGCGGATCAGAAGCTGACCGCGGCGACTGAAGAGCGGATTGAGTTTCTGCCGCACTATCATACGCTGGTGCAGTGTGGCATGTATGAATACTACGCCAGTGAAGGACAGAAGGCGCTGCGTAAGTTTGCACGCTCACCTCTGCCAGGCTGCCGTACTTGAACACGCTGTCAGTTTGATGAGCTGTTTCTCTTTCTCTTGTGTTGCAGCCTATGCCTTCGCTGAGCTCATCGATAACGCGCTGTCAGCCACAGCAAAAAACACAGGAATCAGGAGAATTGAAATCAGATTGGTGAGAATTCAGCCGTGTCTTTATTACAAACCCTTGTGAACTGTCTCCGTGTCATTGATTTACATTCTAAAGGTAGACTTACATTGACAGTGTGACTGCAGATGTGCAGTATTGTGTGATCAAAAATACCTTGAGAAATAATGTTACAATTTAAAATAACTCTTTCTATTGTAAAATATTGTAAAATGTAATTTATTTGTGATCAAAGCTGTATTTTCAGCATCATTACTCCAGTCTTCAGCGTCACATGATCCTTCAGAAATCATTATCATATGCTGATTTGATGCTCAAGAAACATTTCTTTAAAAAATTATGTAAACCAAACAAACAAAAAACAACAGTTTTTGCTGCATAATATTTTTGTGGAAACCAGGATACATCTTTTCTGGATTTTTTTTCTGAATAAAAAGAATAGCATTTATTTGAAATAGAAAACTTTTGCAAGATTATAAATGTCTTTACTGTAACTATTGATCAATTTTATGCGTCATTGTTGAGTTTAAGTAATAATTTCTATAAAAGGAAAAGTACTGATCCCAAACTGTTGAGTGGTAGTGTACATAGCACATTAGGGCTGTTAATTAATTGATTAATACAAACGAAACATTACAGACGGAAGCTCTGAGGCATTTAAAAGTTAGATGCTCCATGCCTTATGTTCATTGTACACTTAATTAAGTTAAAAAGCATAACTTTTTAGCTTATATCATGTTAGCCAAATGACAATTTGACCAAAAAATATTAATCAATCTTTTTTGTTGTTGTTGTTGTTGTTGTTGATAATCAGCCCTACAAGCATATGTCATAAGGCTATTATATGTCTATATAGCATACACATATTGGGGTGGATTAGATCATATGTGATTAGATTGAACTATATTTGTAGTTTTATGAGCTAGTTATATATAAAATGATAATTTCCCTCTGACATCTTTTCATTGAGCTCATGCGTTCAGAGGCAATGCGTTCTCTTTTTTGCAAGGGATACTTGCAGTTTTTAGATTTTGGCCAAATCAAACTGTGTCTTATAAAGGAGCGTGATTTTATTGGTTATGATGTCTAAAATGTTATTTGTCTAGTTAGCTCATGGTTTAGTGCTGGTCATGCTAATGCATTTTCCTTTTGCAATATGAAAATGTCACATTTTATAGTCATCTGAGAAACATAACGAAAACAAATGAATTCAGTGCATTGTTATGGGCAAGCAGTAGTTTTTGTGACACTTATTGCACATTGACCATATATTATTGTCCCTGAACCGGATGTGTTGATCTCTCTGTGTTTTGCAGCTGTTTGATGAGTCTCAGGGAGGACCTGCTGTTGTGGTGATGGATAACGGATGTGGAATGACATCTAAACAGCTGAACAACTGGGCTGTTTACCGTCTATCCAAGTTCATACGAGAAAACGGCATGAAGAGGTGTGCTCTTCAGAAAACCTGTGCTTTTTCTTCCCTGGGTTATTTGGTTATGAAATGCAATTAGCCACTTAAAAAAATGCATAATTCTGGTCATGCAATGAAGATCATGAGTCAAAAATAGTGTCAAATGATTAATCACGATTAATTGCATCCAAAATAAATGTTTTTTTTTTTTACATAATATATGTATGTGTGCTGTATATATTTATTATGTATATATAAATACACACACATGCATGTATACATTTCAGAAAAATATGTTATGCTTATATATTAAATATTTATTTATAATATAAATTATAGGAATATAAATATAGACATGTAAATATTTTCAAAATACATAGTGTATGTGTGTGTATCTGTATATGCATAATAAATATACACAGAACACACATATATATTATGCAAAGAAAAACTTTTATTTTGTATGTGATTAATCGTTTGACAGCACTAGTCAAAAATGTGGAATAATAGCTGAACTGTACTGATTGTCTGATGCCTATATAAATGGTCTTCTGGAGCTTGCCTTGATAAAACCGTCAGCTGTTTTCCTCTTCTTTGTTGTTGACACAGTGAAGAAGCCGGTTATGTGCGGCCGGATCCAGTTCCACGCAGTCTGAACAGTGACATCTCGTATTTTGGAGTCGGAGGCAAACAGGCTGTGTTTTACATCGGCCAGTCTGTCAGAGTATGTTTGCACGCAGTTTGTTCACTTTTATTTAACAAATGTCAGACTTGTAACACATCTATTGTATTCATTTGTGTTATTTTAATCAAAGCAGAAGTGCTTTCTTCTAAAGCCCGGCTCACACTGTGCGATTTTGGCCAAGATTTGGTCGTCTGAGACAATTTTTTAAAATCCTAAAAGATTCCTATAATCCTAGGCTAAAATCTGTAGACTTTGATCGCTGGTTTGACATGTTCACCGACAGCCGATTAATGGCTGTTGCGATCAAATTTCACCTCCGACGAAGTTCTGGCAGTGTCAGAAGATTTGGCGAACAGTCCTGCAGTGTGACTACCCCTACGATTAATGTCAAACTGTCTCTGTTTTTCAAGACAAGCTATGAGCAGAATTAATGCTGGAGAATTATTCTATCAGCCATAAACTCCGGCGCTCCCGTCCTCCGCTCACGGAATTCATCTGATATGTTGCCTTTTCTATATAAACACTGGTTGCGCTGCTGTTTTCATGTGGGTGTGTAGAGCTGCATACACTATTCTTCTTAAATACGCCAGTGTTGCCGCCGTTCATATACTTTTCATGATAGCCAACATTTCGGTCCCGCGTGCAATGCAGTTCGCAGTCAATGGACGTGTATGGGTTGATAATGTAAAACTCCGCATCCGTTTTTAACTCGTCTTGACTGTCGTACAGTCTGACATTATTGACAACTGAGATCCCACAGTGTGACATGATCATCATGTTCGTACAGTCTGACAAGTACAATCCTAAATACCTTTTAAAAAATCGCACAGTGTGAGCCCGGCTTAACCCAGCTTAATATGCAGAGACAACTAGTGAGTAAAAAGTGTAAACGCTTACTTCGATGTGCATTTCAGAGCCTTGATTAACTGCATTCATATGGATTTACTCTTACAATGTCTTTTAGCATTTTTGGTGCTTGAAAATTTTGATTGCACAGACTTTCGATGCATAAAAATGATGAGAGAATTTTAAAAATATCTTTGTTTGTGTTCTTGAAGAGCCTTATGGGTTTCAAGTAGGCCTAAATATATCTGGATTTAAGACTGTGTAGATATTTGTATTGGAAAACAACATAGAAATACATAGAAATTGTGTGAGCAATGGCAAATTAAGCTTATAAATCCTACTGTAATTTATTTGATACACAAATTGTCCAAATGATCAACATGACAAAACTTTGCTGAAAAACCTTTTGTAAACAATCTACTACATGCTGTGTGTCATCTGATTGAGAGTTAATACATTTTAACATGTAAATGGTTGCATGGACAGTCATTTACTCATGTTGTCACGTTGGTACAAACAGAACAGAACGTTTTAAATATGGTTAAAGGTTATGGCATAACATTTTGTGTGCACTGCAAAACTGAATATCTTTCAAAGTGTTGTTTTCCAATACAAGTATCGAAACGGTCTTAAATCCAGATACATGTACTTGAAATACAAGATGAAGATAAAGTCTTGTTTTCTTAACAAGTGATCAAAGTTAAGTGAGTTTATGCTTACATTTACATTTATGCATTTAGCAGACGCTTTTATCCAAAGCGACTTACATTGCATTTAAGTTACAGTTTTACATTTGACCAGATCTTGCTTTCCCTGGGAATCGAACCCATGATCTTGGCGTTGCTAGCGCCATGCTCTACCAGTTGAGCTACAGGAAAGCTACAAATATCTTGCTTAAAACAATATATTTGTAAAATGAATTTAATAAGTAATGGAGATCTGTTGTAAGTTGCTAATAGAACTCATTTTCTGCTCCCCAGACGTTTACATTTAGAGAACATATTGACGGATTGTTAATCAAGTTAATTCAGTCCTTACTTTTTCTTTTACTTGGTCTTTAAAAGGTCTTTAAAAATTGACCTTCATAAAACCTGCAGAAACCCTGTTGTGATTGAACAATTCTTTTAATTCAATGTGTGTTTCAGATGATCAGTAAACCTGCAGGCTCTCCAGATGTTCATGAATTTATCATGTCTAAAGATGACTTTGAGCGCAAGGAGATGAACAAGGAAGAAATTTACTCTGGCTTCATTAGAAACAGGAAGGTGAGGGGAATTCAATTCAGTAGCTACGTTTACATGGACACTTTTTGCTTCCATCGGAATGAATTAATTCTGATTGACGAATCTGAACGTAGTGTTTACATAAACGCTAAATAAAGTGATCGGGTTGATATGCGCATTTATATGTCACAAGCTTCTGATCGGATTGAATCTTTTGACATGCACACACTGCATTAATATACAGAGTTTCCCGCTGTTGTCACACACTGTTTCAAAAAGCACACTTGATATTTATCTAGTTCGGGTCCTAATTAGGTGACGACCAGCACGTGAACTGTTGTGCTGTGCTGCTACTTAAAGTGCCCCTTCCCGTGCCCAAAACCAGTCGTCTGTGGACGAGAGTCTTAAACAAGGACTAGTTGGACACTGTCCTGCTCCACTTCACAGACGCTGAGTGAAAGCAGAATTTTAGAATGACTGGAGACTCATTTATAACACTTTTTTTCACCAAAGAACAGCTCGTTCCATGCGTCATTTAGCTATTTTTATGTCACTGCACATGCACAGTACTTTCCAGTTTTGGTAAATAAACCACCCCTTACAATCCAATCAAAATTTTAATCAGATCTGCCAATTCAATCCGATTGACATGGTTACATGTGACTCTTTTATTCCGATTGTGCTTCTAGTCCTATTACGATCGGATTATTAGGGTCCATGTAAACGCAGTTATTGTTGGCCCATGGATATGCATGTGTGTTTTCTTGCAGCCTGGCGATTACTCACACGTGAATGAAAGCGAGGAGCAGTTTCTGCGGTCCATTGTGGTTGAAGAAGAAGGAAAGGAGAGTTTTACTGCAGTTGTCATCACTCGAGTCCAACAGGAACACGTCACCTTCCTAAAACAGTATTTCAATCTGTGGACCAGAGAGTTGGCGTACGTCTCAAATGCACAGACATGAACTCCTCCCTTAGATCAGGCCAATTTTTTTTATACATTTTATTCTAGTTTTTGCATGAGAGTTCTTGCTGAAAATGTTAAGAGTTATATTAGTAAGAGTAGAATTTAATTTGTTAGGAAATGGTGGTTAACCTTTTTGTCTCCCATTGTTCACAATGATATTTAAAGTATCATAATATTATTCACATACTGATAAAACATGTATAGCCTGATTGCAATGTAAGTCGCTTTGGATAAAAGCGTCTGCTAAATGCATAAATGTAAATGTAAATGTAAAGGAACACTCCACTTTTTTTAGAAATAGGCTCAATTTACACCACCCCTAGAGTTAAAAAGTTGAGTTTTACCGTTTTTGAATCCATTCAGCCGATCTCCGGGTCTGGCGGTAGCACTTTTAGCTTAGCTTAGCACAGTTCATTGAATCAGATTAGACCATTAGCATCTCGCTCAAAAATGACCAAAGGGTTTCGATATTTTTCCTATTTAAAGCTTGACTCTTCTGTGGTTACATCGTATACTAAGACCGACGGAAAATGAAAAGTTGTGATTTTCTAGTCTGATATGGCTAGGAACTATACTCTCATTCCGGCGTAATAATCAAAGAACTTTGCTGCCGTACCATGAGTGCAGCAGGCGCAGTGATATGACGCAGCGCCTGAAAGTAGTCCCCAGCTATATCATAGGCTACTGAGCTGGGGACTACTTTCAGTAGTCAGAATAAGAGTATAGTTCCTAGCCATATCAGCCTAGAAAATCGCAACTTTTCATTTTCCGTCGGTCTTAGTATACGATGTAACTACAGAAGAGTCAAGTTTTAAATAGGAGAAATATCGAAACTCTTTGGTCATTTTTGAGCGAGATGCTAATGGTCTAATCCGATTCAATGAATTATGCTAAGCTAAGCTAAAAGTGCTACCGCCAGACCCGGAGATCGGCTGAATGGATTCAAAAACGGTAAAACTCAACTTTTTAACTCTAGGGGAGATGGAAAATGAGCCTATTTCCAAAAAAAGTGGAGTGTTCCTTTAAAGGCTTGCCAACCCTAGTTTTGTTTTCATTAATATTTTGGCAGGATCTGTAAATAGAAAATTAATTACAATAATTCTAATTAGGGATGTTCATTTTAACCGTTTACCGACCGATAAGAATTTTGACCGATTAATACAATCAGTTAAACGGTTTAAAGTCACTTTTTTTTTCTTTTTTCTTTTCTGTAATTCAGTAAAGGTTTGCTGCATGGTTAAAATAAGCTACGCGAATAAAAAAAACATAAATCACATTTTATTATTTCATTCAGAAATAGGCCGACGTGAATTACAAACATTATAATAAACACTGTAAACATAACTAGGCTATTTTAGTTCCCCTCACTCCACAACAAATAATTTCAATTAACAGGAGGCTATTTAGAAAAGAACAAGAATTAAAAATGTAAGAAGCTATAGCTATATAAACGACAAACCAAAACTAATTCATTTAGGCTAAAACGAAACTGAAACCATTGTTGGGTCTCTCATTCGACACAAAATCAAATGTTTCTGTATTCGCGATGTATTTGAATGCCAAAATATTATTCACCTTTTATGTAGGCCTGCTTCACTTGCGTTCCAATATCCACGGAAAACAAATGTTTTGCATAACTTCACGGCGGTACGGTGATAACACTTAACGGCACAGATTTTACTACATATTTAACTGAGCAGTGTGTTTTTTTCCATGTTTTTTATAATGATAATGAACAGGCTGCTTAACTGTGTGTGCACATGCGGCGCTGGAGCAATCACTTGATTTGTTTTCCCTTCTAACAGTGGAAGCAAATACTCCTTTTAGTCATGAAGATAATCGGAATTGTAAAAGGTTTGCTTTTATTTGTGTGCATTCACAATAAAAACAAATCTTTGTGCTTTTGTAAAATAAGCCTAAAAAAATAGGATGACGCTTTCTGCCGTCTGGTTTCCTTTCGCGCAGCACAAAAATGAACCGAAACTCTGCATAGGCTACATGTTGCACAGTTTCTTAAATTATTATTTAAGTGAAAATATATTTCTCGTATAGGCCTATTTATTCGTTATAATATATATATATATATCGCCTAGCTTTATTATGTTTTTCTCCGCTGGCAGAAGCGCTGCAGGTGCGTGATGTGATGTGATATGGTCATGTGAATCCTCATGTTCTGTTGTTTGCTGCTTTTTGCGCATGTAAAATTAATCCCCGGAAAACAAATGTTAGTATTTTTAACGGGTCACAGACACTTATTCTTTCTAATTTAATTCAGTTCTAATTTAAAATAATCTTGTCGGTTAACGGTTAATAATCGGTTAACGAACGTCGGTTGTCGGTTAGGAAAAATAACCGAAATGAACATCCCTACTTCTAATTAAAAGTTTAAAACTACATTTTATATATTAGATTTACAGTTTACATTTCATTTATGCATTTAGCAGGTGATTTATCCAAATAAATCATTGTAACGTTGTGTTACTGGAAAAGGACATTTAGGCCCGGTTTCATAGACGGGGCTTAGCCTAAACCAGGATTAGGCCATAGTTCAATTAGGACATTTAAGTAATTTTTATAAACGTGCTTAGAAAAAGCATTACTGGTGTGCATCTCAAGACAAAACAAAGGCACTGACATGTTTTAAGATCAGTCAGTACAAGTTTCTTTCAGTTGAAACAGCTCAGATTTACATTTTAGTCTGGGACTAGGCTTAAGCCTCGTCTGTGAAACCGGGGGTCAAAATATTTATTTTAATCACAATTGCTACTGTATAAAGCATTTTAGAGCTTGGCATAATTAGAAAAATGTATCTACGTTCTAAATTAATGGACATGGAGTTTTAAGATTTTATTAATTTCCATGACTTTTTCTGGTGTACAAAGCAAACATATATTTCGGTTTTCCAAGACTTTGGGAATTCTGTTTTTTTCTTCTTAAAAAAAAAACAATTCTTGAGTCAAGATTTTTAGTTGTTTTAGTTTATTTTAATAGTTTAATCATTGTTTGCTTTACACAGCAATGAGCACCGCTAGACCAGTGACGTCTGATTCTAGACGTGACGTCTGATTTGCAAATGAATGTCTTTTATGAGCCAATTATTTTAACCCTACATCAAAGATGTAGATGAGTTTGTTTTTTCATCAGATTTGGAGAAATGTAGCATTGCATCACTGTCTCATCAATGGATGCTCTGCAGTGAATGGGTGCCGTCAGAATGAGAGTCCAAACAGCTGATAAAAACATCACAATAATCCACACCACTCCAGACCGTCTTGTTGGATCTTAATGTTGGATTTGTTTCTTACAAACCCACATAATTTAACTTCTCAAGATGTTAACTGATGGACTGGAGTGGTGTGGATTACTTGTGGATTATTGTGATGTTTTTATCAGCTGTTTGGACTCTCATTCTGACGGCACCCATTCACTCACTGCAGAGGATCCACTGGTGAGCAAGTGATGCAATGCTACATTTCTCCAAATCTGTTCTGATGAAGAAACAAACTCATCTACATCTTATATCTTGAGGGTGAGTTCATTTTCATTTGGGGTGAACTGGTCCTTTAAGGCTAGCTATGTGCTATTTAATGCTGTTTGTATAATTTCAGGCATACTTACCATTACTATATACATGGAGTTGATGGAAACGACCAGAAAAATATGAGAACAAATGACCATGTCTCCAACATTGACATTCAGGTACAGATGCGTATGTATTTGTGCCACTAAATGCATTGATCATTCCGTTTTTAAGACTTTTAGTGTCCTTGTTTTCTCTGAAGCTCTTTCTCTCTTATTTCTCAGATCAGTTTGCTCGAGCGCTCTCCTCGAATCCCCCGTGTGATGAATCTGAGGGCGGTGGATAATGACATGCAGACTCTGTATATCAACTCTAGTTTTTCTACTTTTGAGTTCAAAGCCACCGGCACTGGAGATTCCTTAGTGGAGGGATTGATCCGTTATCACCCGTTCCTCTACGATCGAGAAACATACCCAGTGGATCCCTATGCATTAGGTATATTCCACACTGATGGCAGTCATGAGAAAGATGCTCTAATAATAGCTGGTTCCAGTTTGACTGCTGAAATAGTGTGCATCCCCAGATATTTTTTCTTTATAGGCCTGTGTGTTTGTGTTTTAGGTCCTTCAGAGGATGAGGATGAAGATTGTGTAATTTTGAACTCTGACGCTCGGGGCAAGCGGCCGATCTTTGAGTGCTACTGGAATGGGCGGCTCATTCCCTACACCACTGTCTCAGAGTAACTTTCCCATTCTTAATACTCAAAGTGCTTTGTGGTTAATATGCATCTTTTCTTCTTCTTTTTTTTTGAGCCTTTCATTATCTGATGGTTACATTTAGAGTTTAAAATTTCCTTCAGTACCTTTAATCCTTCTTGTGTTTCATAATTTTTGACTCAGCAACTAAGAGAAATGCCAGTGAAAAACAAAAGGTGATTTGTATATATATACATATATATAGTGCCGTGAAAAGGTTTTTGCCTCCTTCCTGTTTTTTTACATTTTTGCATATTTGTCATACTTAAAAGATTTAGATAATCAAACTAATTTTAATATTACACAAGAAAAAAAGTAAATACAAAATGCAGTTTTTAAATGATGATTTCATTTATTAAGGGAAAAAAGCTGTCCAAATCTAACTGGCCCAACGTGAAAAAGTAATTGCCCCTCCTGTTAAATCATGAAAGAACTGTGATTAACCACATTATTTTAGAAAGCTGAGTTAAATTTCACTAGCCAAACTCAAGCCTGATTACTGCCAGACCCGTTGAATCAAGAAATCACTTGAATAGAACCTGTCTGACAAAGTGAAGCATGCTTAAAGAGCAACACATCATGCCACGATCTAAAGAAATTCAAGAACAGATGAGAAACAAAATAGTTGAGATCTATCAGTCTGGAAAGGGTTATCAAGCCATTTCTAAGGCTTTGGGACTCCAGCGAACCATGGTCAGAGCCATTATCCACAAATGGAGAAAACTTGGAGCAGTGGTGAACCTTCCCAGGAGTGGCCGGCCTACCAAAATTACTCCAAGCGCGCAGCGACGACTCATCCAGGAGGTCATAAAAGAACCCAGAACAACATCTAAAGAACTGCAGGCCTCACTTGCATCAATTAAGGTCAGTGTTCATGATTCAACAATAAGAAAGAGACTGGGCAAAAACGAGTTCCAAGGCAAAAGACACTGCTGACCAGAAAGAACACAAAGGCTCGTCTCACATTTGCCAAAAAATATCTTGATTATCCCCAAGACTTTTGGGCAAATATTCTGTGGGCTGATGAGACAAAAGTTTAACTTTTTGGAAGGTGTGTGTCCCGTTACATCTGGGTGTAAACATCTCCGAGGACCTGACTTGGACTACACACATTCAAACACAGGTTAAGAAAGCCAGGCAAAGACTGTACCATCTGCGACAGCTGAGGAAATTCAGGGTCTCTCCATCAATCCTGAAAACTTTTTATTCAGGGACCATAGAAAGTGTATTGACTCAGTGTATCTCAGTGTGGTATGGAAACAGCTCCAGCCAAGACTGCAAAGCCTTGCAGAGAGTTGTGCGCTTAGCTGAGCGCATCTCAGGGCCTGCTCTCCCCTCTCTGCAGGACATCTACCTCAAACGCTGCAGAAGCAGAGCTGTCAAAATCACCAAAGACTCAAATCACCCTGGAAACTGTCTATTCACTCTGCTGCCATCTGGTAAGCGCTTCCGCTGCCTGATGGCAAAAACTGAGAGACTTAGCAGGAGTTTCTTCCCCCAGGTCATCAGACTCCTAAACTCAAACTCAGCCTCTTAACATCATCTGACTTACTTCATAATCAGTAACAATCAGTTAGATTTTCTCACTCATTATACTCTACCTCATACTGACAGTGTCATTTGCACACAACACTTTCTGTGTCTTGATATCTTGATATCTTATCTTATTTTTTATATATTTTTTTTTTGTGATTGCTGCTTCATGTCAACCATGTTCAACCTGTTTGCACATTCCTCTCTCATACAGTCATGCTTATCTTAATATTTAATTCTACAGCATACTGTCATGCACATTTTTTTATACTTTATATTTTATATTCTGTGCTTTATATCTTATTTTTTATTTATTTTATTTTATGCATACTTCCCTTGTGTTGTACTCTACAATATTTGCACTGTCCATGGAGCGGACCTTACTCACATTTCACTGCTGGTTATACAATCTCTGTATAGTCATGTATGTGACAAATAAAACTTGAACTTGAACTTGAAACCAACACAGCATTTCATAAAAAGAACATCAAACCAACAGTGAAACGTGGTGGAGGTAGTGTGATGGTCTGGGGCTGCTTTGCAGCTTCAGGGTCTGGACGACTTGCCATAATAATTGATGGAACCATGAATTCTGCGCTCTATAAGAACATCCTGAAGGAGAATGTCCGGCCGTCAGTTTGTGACCTCAAACTCAAGCGCACTTGGGTTATGCAGCAGGACAATGATCCCAAACACACCAGCAAGTCCACCTCTGAATGGCTCAAGAAAAACTAAATTAAGGTTTTGGAGCGGCCAAGTCAAAGTCCAGACTTAAATCCGATTGAGATGCTGTGGCATGACCTTAAACAGTCCTTTCATGCTTGAAAACACTCTAATGTGGCTGAATTAAAACAATTCTGCAAAGAAGAGTGGGACAAAATTCCTCCACAGCTATGTGAAAGACTCATTGCCAGTTATTAGATTTAGGGGGCAATTACTTTTTCACGCAGGGCCAGACAGGTTTGGACAGCTTTTTTCCCTTAATAAATGAAATCATTATTTCAAAACTGCATTTTGTTTTTACTCTGGTTATCTTTGTGTAATATTAAAATTTGTTTGATGATCTGCATCATTCAATAGGTAAAAAAAAATAGGAAGAGGCAAAAACTTTTTCACACCACTGTGAGGGTACTTTTTACTGTGTTTGTGGATGACCTCAGCCACCACCAAAGACCTTTTTTGACCCAGGAAAAACCGTGCACACACACATATACATATACACATATATATACAGGTATATATATATACACACACACTTGTATGCATGCATGTGTATATATATATATATATATGTATATATATATGTATATATGTATATATATATGTATATATATATGTATATATGTATATATATATGTATATATGTATATATATATGTATATATGTATATATATGTATATATGTATATATATATATATATGTATATATGTGTATATATATATATATATATATATATATATGTATATATGTATATATGTATATGTATATATGTATATGTATATATGTATATGTATATGTATATGTATATATATATATGTATATATATGTATATATATATATGTGTATATATATATATATATATATATATATATATATGTATATGTATATATATGTATATGTATATATATGTATATATATGTATATGTGTGTGTGTGTGCAGGGTTTTTCCTGGGTCAAAAAAGGTCTTTGGTGGTGGCTGAGGTCATCCACAAACACAGTAAAAAGTACCCTCCCCACGTGATCTGCGAACCCAATACTGACCATTACTAAAATAAATGCAAAGAAACAGTTTGTGATTTTTAATTATATTTATTCATGATAGACAAAACAGCCACTGCCAGGGAATATAGGCTAATAAAAATGGCTTTCATATTTTTGTAAGATAGGATCCTTTGCTAGACCACACAATTATAATTATATCAATATTGAAAAAGCATTTAAAAGTAGCATTAAAAAGTTTACATTTAACAAGTAGTCTAATTTTCTACCATACATCTGAATAAAATTAGCAGCTGGCTAACAAATTGCTTTGTGGCTGGTTTCACTGTCATATAAATAACCTGAAATTAGGCTACTGTGGATTATTAAGGCTAAATATTTTATTATTATTATTAAGGTTAAATCTTTTTATTTTATTGAAAGTGTGTTTTATGTTGCATGAGCGGAACGGTTGTTAGAGAAGATAAAGATTCTTTTTTTTTAGCACAATTCACACCACCGGTAATTCAGTTAAAAAATCTCCGAATGCGCCATGGATTCAGTCTTCTGATGTATTACTATCATGTCAGTTGATTTCGAGGGAGGGAGAGGAAAGACAAAGTAGTTGCGTTTCCATCCACCTATTTTTATGTGCATTTTGGATTATCGCATAAAAAACGCTGGATGGAAACACTAAGATGCGAATAAATTCTAAAAATGCGCATAAAAAACTTATGCGCACATTTGAGTAGGATACATTTTTTATCCGGTAAGAAAAAATGCGCATAAACTACGATGGAAACACTTTTACCGAATAAATTCCTCCATGCGCATCGAAATAGTCATGTGACTTTGCGTTACGAGATGAGATAACTTGACTAACCAGCTGACTGATCTCGTGCACAGCATCTATGTGTTGTTATGGTCGTTCTGAAAAGCCTGAGCAAAGTCTGTCGTCAAAGTATTTCTGTATAATTGTCTATAATAAACAGCAGCATCCACCTCCGAAAGTAATAACCGCATTTATTGTGTCTCGTCTGCTCGCTCTGTGGTGCAAGTCATTTATGTCATATATGAAAATTATTATATTCAGTGGCTTCTCCTGTATTCTTAGTGATATTTAGTGCCACAGTTTATCAGGAAGTGACGATTTTGTTCTCTTTGACTTGTTGGATGGAAATGGTGCTTTATTCGCAAATGTTTTATGCGATATTCCAGTTTTGCGCATAAATTTAATTTGAATCTTTGGATGGAAACATAGCTAGTTAGAGCTTGTTTACACTTGGTTACTTCATGCGTTTTGTCGGATCGGAAATCCATCTGATTTGTTACTTTTGGCCACATAAAAAGCGGATATAAATTCGATCTTGAATTAGGACTACCGCAGTATCACGTCAAAGAAATCAACAGTGCGCTGCATTTTATTCATCATCAGCCAATTAAAAGATTGAAGATCGCAACAGGAGAGAGCGGCATCAGCAGTGGAAAGATTACTTTACTTTCAGTTTCTTTTGCGGCAGTTTTGTGCGTCGGCCTGCTGGCTGTATCCGTGGCCATGCGTGTAGCATTAACGCTGTCATATCTGGCTATTACATGTCATAAAGCCTATAACACGCTCTCACACGTTTGTTTTTTAACATTTTGGGAGGAGTAAAATGTACATATGTGGTTTCAAAAAGCAGATGCATTTACACATGTCCAGTTTCATCTGGAATGCGTCTCAGTGGTTTGAGCGATCGGCTTTAAATCCGTCTCGAAAGCGTTTCGAATTCGGAAGACTGGTCTTTTCACGATCGGATAGCTGTCCGACCAGAGAAAATGCATGAAGTGAGCAGGTGTAAACAGGCCCAGAGAGAATGCGCGGGGAAGGGCTCTCTGCTCTCTCTCCCTCAGTCAACATGCACGCAATCACAAGCGCAGCAGTCATTTACATCACTCATAAATCACATGAACCGATCAAATACGGCTTTGGCGAGACAAAAATTCATTCTGGTGGCTGCCAAAAAATTCTCAATGCAGGAAAAACCCTGTGTGTGTGTGTGTGTGTGTGTGTGTATATATATATATATATATATATATATGTGTATGAATATATATATATATATATATGTGTATGAATATGTATATATATATATATGTGTATGAATATGTATGTGTATTTGTGTGTGTGTGCTTTTAACGATTGCTGTAATGAAATGCCTTCACTCTTAATTTTATCACGCTTGGTCTTAGCATGCATATTGTGTATGCATAGTGGTTATATTATTGACACATTTGAAACAACTGGCTCAGTTCACTTCTATTGTAAGTGCCTCTCTGTAATTACATTTTTTTAAAGAAAAGGAGGGATGAGTCAGAATTAATTTTTTATGGTAATTAATCAGTATAGTCACAAATGCTGATAATGCTAAAACACATTTCTGGATTGCCGTGTACTTATTGTCCGGGGTTTTGGGAATACGATAGTAAAAAAATAATCTGCTTTTAGAGGAAACAAAATATAAAAAATAGTGCTGAAGGCAATCAAGAATTACAAAAAGAATCAGAGATATCACAATGCTTGAAAGAAACATATGACACAATGATTTGAACATTTTTGTTTTCACTTTTGCCTAAAGTGGATGGTAATGTGTGTATGTGTGTGTGTGTTAGGTTTGAGTGGTGTGCAAGGCCTAAGAAAGCAGGTGCAGTGCCGTTTGAGTGTTATAACCGGATTTCAGGAGTTCTCTTCGCCAACGACCGATTCCAAGTCAGTACCAACAAACTTACCTTCATGGACCTGGAGCTTCAACTCCGTGACAACAACACCATTTTTACCAGAGTGCACAATGGCCAGGTACAGAAACACACACCTGAACTCTGAAAGACATGTGTTTAACACTGCTTACATGCACATGATTGAAGGCCCAGTTCACACAGTCTGTGCTGTTTTATCCAGGAGCTGCGAGTGAAGATTGAGAGGGAGTTTACAAACTGGTTAAAAGAATGTCATGAGCGCTTCGATAAGCAGGTATGTGCAATGCATGTGTGGTTTGCAAACACAGGCGTTACTGCAGGATCAGTGCATTGTAAGTGCTTAATGCGTGCTTTTGCATGTATAAATATTAAGGGCCAGATTTACTAAACAGGGCAAATTAGCGTTAGAGCACAATTCCATAAAAGCGCAGATGGGAGAGAAAATTCTGCGTGTGATTTACTGACAATGCACACATTAAAGAACACCGACGCAACCAGATCATTTTCATAATGATCACAAATTACTGCTTGCTTTAAGACATGCCTTTTTTGGGCGTTGAAAAATGGTGCAAATACCAGTGAATTGACTTGCGCAAATCTTAGTAAATCATTTCATGATTCATTTAAATACTCTCCTCCCATAAATTGACACATTGAAAGGGAAACTCCTACAAATCTTATTCAATAAGGTGAGTCGCAAAAATAACTGTCCACGCCTTTTCAGCACTAATTTCCCACTGCGTGTCTTTAGTAAATCCTGACAGTAATTTTTTAATGCCAAATGAGGGTTTGCGCTGGCGCAAGCTGATAGTAAATCTGGCGCTTAATATTTGGTGAGGAAAATCCCCCAAATTAAAGGCATTGCATTTATTTTTTGACAGATGAAAGCATTAAATACTAAACATTTTTTTTAAAAAATGGCTTAATAGAAGTGTTGTTCTTCTGTATTGTTATTATTATCATACTAAACACAAGCCTATCACTGGCCTACAGTCCACAGAAATCAATTTTGTAACTGTGTTGCCAATAAATACAAGCACCAAAATTTTGAATCTTCCATAGTTATAACCAAATTGAATCATAAAGATGGAAACAACTGATTTTTTTGTGTGTCATGTTTGCAGGTGATGTTTCAGGGATTTCTGGGTTCGACGACACGTACAGATGTTGCCACCAAACGGCTTCAGTCACCCTGGGCTCAATTCCACACCATTAAGTGGGACGGCAAGACTTACAAGAAAGGAGAATGTGTAAGATCGAGTAGTTTTCATATTTTCACACACAGTCATAGACAACACCAGTTTACAAGAGTCATAGAAAATAACTGATTACTTTTGAATAGTAACTGAATGTGAATTATTGAAAGACAATTATTGTAAACAAAATAAAGCTGGTGATTCCACAGTATTTCCCAGGTGTTGTGAAGCGTCATACAGACTGTATAAATGTGTAATTAGTATCTTTAGTTGTGTCAAGAAAGGCTATAACATGAAAATATATTTATGAATCAGGCCATTTATTAAATTATGAATGATAGGTTGTAATTCTAGTCATCTCAAATATTGTCTTTCACATCTTTAGGTGAAGTCAGTGAAAACAAACCCCATCTTTGTTGGCTCTATAGTTGAGTTCTTGCTCTACGGAGAGCATGAAGGAGACGTGTACGCCACCGGAGGATATGTCCAGATTGCTCTGGTGAGGATAATTCAGCTCACTCATCCATTTACACTGAATGAATGCAGTGCGGTCATGTGTTTTTCCTCCGCCTCTGAGTGTGGTTGAAAGTAGGGAGGCACCCATATGTACATTTTGGCCGATACCGATAACCGATATATTTTTTTTAATATAAATATATTTGAAAGCTGATAACCGATATGTTGGCCAATACATCTAAATCTAATTATTATATTTTTATATAATCTTTAAAGGGTTAATTCACCCAAAAATGAAAATTAGCTTGTGATTTACTCACCCTCGAAGCATCCTAGGTGTAAATGACTTTCTTCTTTCAGACGAATCCAATCAGAGTTATATAAAAAATTGTCCTGGCTCTTCTAAGCGTTATCATTGCAGTCGGCAGGTGTTTCTGTTCAAAAGTCCACAATACGTCAAATAAAGCGCGCGCATCCATAATAAAACGTGCCTCACACAGCTCTGGGGCATGAATAAAGGCCTCCTGTAGCGAATCCATGCTTTTTTGTAAGAAAAATATTCATATTTCAAACGTAATAAACACATCTGATCTCACTTCATCTAACTGTCATAAGCGGAAGCCGTTCCGGCGGATGACGTAGGACATCGGCGTTGCGGGATTAGTAATGAACGCGGAGAGAGAACAAAACAAAACGCCGGTCATGAATTAGAAGCACAAAACAAGGATTTGTAAAGAAAAAGAGGAGTAAAAAAAATCAAGTTTTCCCGGGTCTGCGTGCGCAAAAAGTGGGCGGGCAATATGCTAAAGTTTCATGTTGACGTCAACATAAAACGGCTTGGGATTCGTTTTAAAAACGACTCGTTTCAATGATTCAGAGTCGACTCTTTCTTTTGAGAGACAGTAACTTTATACACGGTGCACTTTCAGATTTAAAACTTTGCAGGATGTTTTCATTCACTTAGAGCTGTGTTACACACTGCATGAAAGATCATTTAAAAAAATCCATAATAGGGGCACTTTAATTGTAGTGTCTGTTCTCTAACTGAACTAAATGATTTTTATTACTATAAAAAATCAAAAATGACGGTGGGGGCGGTGCCACGGTGGGCAAGTGACATAACCGGTGTTACGCCTTCACACCGTCTATCGCAGCAACCCTACAGCAGTGTTCTCATTGTAATTTTATGTAGCCTATATGACATACTTACCCTGCACATGTTGCACTTAACTGTATTTTCCTTTTTGAAGTGATTCCAATCATATTTCAAGTAATTCAAAACCATCATGGCGAATAGTTCGCATCTGAAGTGTCTCAGCTGAGGGGAAAAATCCATTAGTAATCGGCTTTAATATACATCGGCCAAATTTTCTGATCGAGTCGATATGATAACATTAAAAATTAACATATATCGGCCACCATGTCGACCGATATATTGTGTATCTCTAGTCGAAAGTGTATAAACTTACTTTGGTGTACGTCTCTGTGATGTGTTTTCATAGGAACCAAAGGAGTTGTATGATGAGCTGAGGATCATTCCCATCTCTAAGATCGACAGGCTGGCTGCAGCCGCAAACATTAAGAAGAAAATCGAGGATGAGCTCGCAAAGTAAGACCTGTCGCTGTAATCTGTACTTCACTTTAACAGTAAAGACAAGTTTTGGGTCGCTTCATTGTGCATTTGGGAACACCAACCATCTTCCCATACATAATGATATTATTATTTTATATTTTATTTAGTTATTTTTTTGTTTTATAGTTATTTTTCTGTTTTTAATAACAATAATGTCATTTATAAATAATAATAACACGCATTAATAACACACAAGTATATAAATCACTAAATAAAACAATAATTATTTAATTAAACTATAATTTCATAGCTTTATAGTTTAATTTATAGTTAAATAAAAGTGCTACTATATATACTGAACTATAATTAAATAAAACTATAATACAAAAATTAATTGTTATTATTATGTAGCCTTATTGAGATATGAACACAATTTTGGTCAAACTATGCAGTCATAAAAGCAAACACAGCAAACCTGGATTTTTTTTTTTAAATCACAATCACAGTTTTTGTTAGAAAAATGGAAATTAGATTTTTTCCCCAAGTCGTGTAGCCCTAGCTTATTCTGATATTTTCAATGATACTCGATATAAAAAGTCTTATCCATGTACCCTCCTCTTTTAGTGAATGTATTATAGGCCTACATAATTAAGCACAGTGTGAGATTTAATTACATTTTTTTTTGCCATCAGACTTCCAGATCGGCTGAGGGTTACGTGGCCTGAAGGAAACGCCTGGGCTGAGAATGATGCTCGTCCGGCCGGCACATCCATGGGTAAACAAACTCACTCACATACAAACAGCTTGCTGTGCAAAACTTACTGAATATGTATTGGCCGAAGACATTAAAGGAGTAGTTCACTACCAGAACAAAAATTTACAGATGTACTCACCCCCTTGTCATCCAAGATGTTCATGTCTTTCTTTCTTCAGTCGTAAAGAAATTATGTTTTTGAGGAAAACATTTCAGGATTTCTCTCCATATAATGGACTTCTATGGTGCCCCGAGTTTGCTCTTCCAAAATGCAGTTTCAATGCAGCTTCAAAGAGCTCTAAACGATCCCAGCCGAGGAAGAAGGGTCTTATCTAGCAAAACAATTGGTAATTTATATACTTTTTAACCTCAAACGCTCGTCTTGTGTAGCTCTGCATGAACTCTGTTGATTTCCTGTTCATGACAGTTAGGGTATATCGAAAACCTCCCATCTCATTTTCTCCTCCAAAATCGTCCTACATCGCGGTTCTACCTTTTTTTTTGTAAAGGCTGTTTGATCTTCTTTGCATATTGACTTTGTAAACACTGGGTCTGTACTTCTGCAGCGATGTAGGATGATTTTGAAGTTGAAGGAGAAAATGAGATGGGAGTTTTTCGACATACCATAACTATCATGAACCAGAATACAGAGTTCACGCAGAGCTAGACAAGATGAGCGTTTGAGGTTAAAAAGTATATACACTGCCCTCCAAAAGTTTGGAAACGCCCTCGAACAGGGGTCACCAAACTTGGTCCTGGAGGGCCTGTGTCCTGTAGAGTTTAGCTCCAACTTGCCTCAACACACCTCCCTGGAAGTTTCAAGTATACCTAGTAATACATTTATTAGCTGCTTCAGGTGTGTTTGATTAGGGCTGGAGCTAAACTCTGCAGGACACCATTAGCAGCTATTACAGCTCTGCATAATCTGGGCATCCGAGCTGTCAGTTTATTCAAACATTGACTTGATATATTACTCCAAGCCTCCTGAAGGATTGCCCAAAGATGATTCACACTGGTTGGACACTTCTTAAGGACATCACGGTCCAGTTCCTAGTAGCTCAATTGGGTTGAGGTTCGGGTGATTGGGGAGACCATTCCATGACAGACATGATGCCAGCTGACTATTTCCTCTCCAAATAGTATTTGCACAGCTTGGAGGTGTGCTTGTGGTTAAGCTTGGAAGTGTGTTTGGAAGTGTGATATCGTCCAAAACCCCACTTTTCTAGGGCATTTCCAAACTTTTGGAGGGCAGTGCATATTGTAATTTTTTTTAGAAAATAACCAATCATTTCGCTAGATAAGACCCTTCTTCCACGGCTGGGATCTTTTAGAGCTCTTTGAAGCTGCATTGAAACTGCATTTTGGAAGTTCAAACTCGGGGCACCATAGAAGTCCATTATATGGAGAGAAATCCTGAAATGTTTTCCTCAAAAAACCTAAATTCTTTACGACTGAAGAAAGAAAGACATGAACATCTTGGATAACAAGGGGGTGAGTGCATTATCTGTAAATTTTTGTTTTGGAAGTGAGCTACTTCTTTAACTCCCAACTTTAAAAAAAAACATAATATAGTCTCATCAAATACAGCTCCTTCATCTAATCTTGTTCCAACAGCACTACAGACCTGTAGAGAAATTGACATGACCATGAGTTTTTAATATAAATCTGTTCTTGTTCAGGTCCAATTAAAGTGGAGATTTTGAACAAAAAAGGAGACTCGATGTCTCGGCTGCCCGTGGCTGGCACTACTAAGAAACTGTTGATTGAGCTGAAAGTCATCTGGCACTGTGAGTCACATTTACTACATCATTGTATCATGTTTTTTGTATGCCATGTTTTTTTTTTTTTGTTTTTTTTATTAGCATTTTTTTTTTTCTAACATATAACATAACATAACATAACATAACATTACAACACATAACATAACATAACATTTGTTGAGAACTTTTTCCTCGTCGAAGCAGAGACCAGGAGACGTTGGGATATCTTTCAAGCAGAAGTTCCTCTTTATTGAGAACTCTCTGTGCGTCGCTGCAGTCATCCAAGTCTAACTATTGCTCAGCACAGTAGAGTTTATACCTTTCAAGGGGGAGGGATACATGGAGGTGGAGACAATCTAAACAAAGCATGCAAATGCAGTACAGGAATCAGCCCATTACCAGAATTTCCCCAGCCCTGACCTCATCAGCATAACAGTGTCATTCAAATGCATAGGTGCTAATCCAATCAGCCTGACAGTATTGCCCATATCTTCACATTATCATAGAGACAAAGGCACAGCTGTGCCTTGAGCTTAGCATTCACCTTTAACTTAGGTCAGGAAGTGCATAAAGACAAAAGGTTAATGTCTCAGACACCTGGGCTGCCTGAATTGATGTTCTTAGAATGTCATCATCTTCACCTCAAAATGTAAAACACACATTGGAACCTAAATCTATCATTTAATAAATTTGTAATCCCACACATTACAACACATAACATAACATAACATAACATTACAACACATAACATAACAAAACAAAACAACAGACATATACTCAACATCTCAAAGTCCAGTCAAAAGGGAGGGAGAGAGGGAAGGACAATAAAAACACAAAACAAGTCACTCCTTTATACAATCACGTATATCAAACAAAAAACACTGCCAAGCATCAATGGTCGAAGGCCTGGCCCCACCGACTCACACCGTTGCACATTCACATGCCACTATTTGCAGGAGGCTACGGATCCAATATGTTTTTCTACACATGTGTAGTGTAAACCAGTTCTGAATTATTGTCTTCTTCACAGCTGTAAAACCAGCAAACAACATTCTCTTTTGCATTGAACTAATACAGAGACCAGAATCATCATTAAGAAGACACAAACTTGGGTTAACAGACCAATCAATTCTCAGTAATGATGACAAAACCAGGTTTACATGTGTCCATAGACTGATGACGAGAGGACATTCCCAAAACATATGCAGAAAAGTGCCTGATGATGTAGTATTACATATATGGCAGTTCAAATTTGACTGCAGTTTCATTTTAAATCTTTTGTAAGGAGTTATGTATGCTCTATGAAGCAATGTTTATGTTTTGTATGCATGTGTATATTTATATATGCAATGATATGAATATTGTTCATATATATTTTTGTTTATGCATGATATGCTTGTGACATACAGTATTTTTATCCGTTTCTTCCTTCAGCTGCTAAAGGAGACGTCCAGACGAACTCCCACAATGGTGTTCATTCATCCAAGTGGGAGTACTGGTTCAAGCCCATGGGTAAAAAACAGTGTATCATCACTTATGTTCATATTCGATTCCATTCATTTGCCATAATTCACCATCAGCAGGGCAAAGTAATGCTGGTGAATACAAAAGCACATGATCAGAGATATCAAGAAAAACAGACAAATCTTGGATTTGATCCATACCAGGTCCATTCGTGGACATTTATATGAATTTAATCCACAATCCTTCTCCAATTATAGCATTGCATGCAGAGAGAGCCAGATATGGATTAAATATATAAATGTGGATCCAGAAATCCACTACTGTTACTTTGCACCACTGATGGTCATAAATATGGCAGGTCATTGGGAAAAATAAATGAATTAACATGAACTAACAATAAAAAATACTTCTAAAGCTTTTATTAATCTTAGTTAATGTCAGTTCCAACATTTACTAATACATTTTCCATATCAAAAGTTGTGTCTGATATTATTTAGTGTACCTGAGCTAACATGAACTAAACATGAACTAACATTAACAAAGATTAATTAATACTGTAACAAATGTGTTGCTCATTGTTAGTAATGTATTAACTAACATTAGCTAATGGCACCTTATTGTAAAGTCTTACCAATGTATTTTGTAGAATATTACCATCGTTAGAGTTTAAATATTTTGCACATGATTCAAAAATGCTTCTTTTTAATTTTTTTTTTTTTTTTTTTTTTTTTAAATATTGGTGTTTCAAACAAACAAAAACCTGTTTATTTATGGAAAAAAAATATTTTTTTAAATTAAAATAAAATTGATTAATACAGTTGTATTTTAAAATGTCTATTTTCAATTCAAGGTCAAATTGTATGATATACTTTGAAAGAGTGTCTCTGGTCAGTTTTCCGTTGTAATCTATTGACTAACAATTTTATTACATCAAAACTGTTGTTAAAATAATTTTTCCCGTTGCTTGATTGTAAAATAATGAGTCTCTATCAGTGTTTTGGCTAATGTTATGTATGTTTGTTTGTTTTTATTTTTGAAATGAGGACTTACTAGCACAGTTTTGGGGTTTGCTGTACTTCTCATAGAATACTAAGTGAGTGTTTTTACTTCCAGAGAATCTCACTAAGCTTGGGAAGTACACGCTGCATCTGCAGACCATGCTGAGTGACAACTCGGCCAGCGAATGGGCTGGAAAAAGACTCCCCAACCACTCCCTCAAGTTCTCCATTAAAGGTAAAACACACCAACACACTGGCCCTGTTCACACCTGTGCTGAATTCAGAACCGCATACTGCTCTTACTGTCAAAATACTAAGAGTAGGATGCAAGTATGTAGTTGTGAACTCAGAACTTGTTTTAAGATCCTTCGCAGGTGACTAGGTGAGCGGTTTATACCTGGAAGTATAGTGTGTCTGCTGTGTTTTTTGTGACCACCACATTCGAGTTGAGTTGACATCATTACACTTATTGTGCTTTATAAGCACACATTAACAAAGTATAAAAATGGTGTGTCCTTCTCGCAGGTAAACTTGAAATTGCAAGCAGAAACGCAATGATTTTCAGCTTTTAGTGACTGCAACGTGGATATAAGAGCCTGAATTTGATAAATATTTGTTGGTAAATAAAAATCCATTAAAGCTTATAATTTTATAATTGTCTAACTTTTATATAGACAATTATTAAAAAAAAATTAAAAACAGAAGAAAATTACTAAACCTTTAACTACAGTTCAAATAAAAATGGAAAATATGAATAATAACTACAGTAGTGTCTCAGTGATACTAAAATAACGCTTGACTGAAGTTACTCATCTCCTGTTAGATGCCGTGTTAAATTCTCACTCTTTGTCGTCTTTGTTTCTCCAACAGAAGGTGAAGCAGTATCTTTTGTTCTAGGCATCATTTCCTCTCCTGTCCGTGTCGGAGTTCCCTTCAGTATTCCTCTAGAGTTTAAGGATGAGTTTGATTATCCCACCCAGCCACCCTGTGACATTAAACCCCAGCTGGAATGTAGGTAGGTCAAAGTATAGACACGCAAGCTCTTTAGAGATCTGAGTACACACTGTAGAAATGTCCTAACTTTGTCTGACCATTGATTTAATCCTTTCCACCTTTTCCTGTTGCTGTTCATTGCTTTATACTGCTGTTAACCAGTGTTAATAGTGTTTGTGTTTGTACGCACATGCACGTAAATCCGTTTCATTCTCAGACACTTGACATAATGCTCATCTGTGATTCTTCTGTTTTATAATCTATTAAATAAAATGAGAATGTCTGAAAGCCACATTCAAACTGAGTGAAGCATTGCATGATGGGTCAGGTTTGCTTCAGAATTGGGACACTTTGTGCAAAACAAATGACAATTCTGAAAACAAAATAAGTCCAAAAACAAACCAACAAACTATGAACACAATGGCAAATCTTAAAATAAAATAAATAATTCGCAAAACACAATTCTTAAAACAAAATAACATTGAGGATTTCTGCAACTCTTAAAAATGTGCTATTGAGTTTTAATTTGTCCTTCCACAAATTCTATAAAGGTCTTAAATCAGTTTTAAATTCATACAGTCATTAAATTATGCATGCAATGTGTAAAAATAAATATCTTCCTCAGTATTTTTTTGTTTTCCAATACAAATATCTAAACATCCTTAAATCAAGATCCATTTACTTGAGATGCAAAATAAAGACATGAAGTCTTGTAAAAAACTGAACAAAATTCAGTGAATTTCTTTAAAACAAGAACAAACATCCCTCAATGGGGTATGAAAACATATTTGTTTTGAATTTTCTGAGCCCATTGGCAGATATTTTTCTTGTTTTAATCATAAACTCAATTTCATTTTGATCAGTTTCTCAGAACACAAGACGTCTTGTCATTTCCCTTCTTAGGTAAATGCATTGTGATAGAAAAATCTTTAGACAATTGCACTAGAAAACAAGACCAAAATACTGCAGAGGAACATCACTTTTTTTTTTCAGTGACAACCTCTGTAGGTTACCTTAAAAGCTGAAGATAAGTGACTTATGTGCGAGTCATTGAATTATTCACTCAACCGATTCTTTAATAAACATAAATGCTGCTACTGCATTTTTTGGAGATGTGCAACGATTCATTCTGTTGTGGGTTTTTTTACTTGCAGAAAATAATGTCACATTTAAATCATATTGAATAATGTACTCACTTCATATGCATATGAATGTATCTTGGAAGTAGGGCTGCACAATATTTTGCATGCGATAGTCATGCGCATCTCGTCAGTAAAGACGGTTCTGTGATTAGCGCTAAATCTCCATCAGCTGTTTTCAAATGGAGCGGCATTTAATACACAGAGCCGTAGTTCACCGACAAGCTACACAATTCGTGCTCAGAATCGCAGATGAATCGCCTGCGATATTGAATGTGATATTGTGTAGCTTGTCGGTGAACTACGGCTCTGTGTATTAAATGCCGCTCCATTTGAAAACAGCTGATGTAGATTTACCGCTAATCAAAGAACCGGCTTTACTGACGAGATGCACATGACTATCGCATGCTAAATATCATGCAGCCCTACTTGGAAGTATGGTTTTCATGTGTTTTTCTGATGGTGAAATCTCTCATTAGTTCACTACAGCTGAGTTATGAGGGAATCGCATTTGGGACCACATGTGTCATCAAAAATGTGAGGGCCGTGGGAAAGATCAGTCATCAAATCAAGGTTAGCAGTGTGTTGCATATAGTTTCACAATAATCACAGTTGGTCATGATTCTCAAATGTTGAGTTAAACCGTAATAACTGAAGTGTTTTAATTAATCAGAGCATAAACTTATCTCAAATAATCAACAAGAAAGTATCCATGTATGTTAATGAAGAGAGAAAGGGTTAATCAATTTATTTCTGAAATCTGTGCTCAAGAATGTATTTGACTGATATGGTGTATGTGATTGTGTAACCAACATATACTGTATTATGAGAACATTCTTGCTAAATTTTTTTTTTATATATTTGCAATGATGCTATTAGCACAGAACTCGGATGTGTGTGATATTTTTAACAGATGTACACAGTGAAGGTGCACATCCCGGGACTGAAGCAGGACAGCCAGTCTCTTCAAATTGTTCTGCAACCTGGTATGACAAACAACACAGCAACTGCAACAGAAAGTGGAAATATAAAGCAGTATGTTAAAAACCAGGGGACATTTATCTTCCAGGCCCTCCGCACACTCTTGTGGTGTTTCCAGAAGATGATATGCTCTCTGTTGAGAATCGAACTCCAGTAAACTTCAGAGTTGAGGTTCACGATGAGCACCAGAATATCACCACTCAGCCTAAACTCAGCGTCCGCTGCCAGGTAGCAAACCTCGACAAACACACACCACGTATTTACTGACTTTAGTGGCTTAGCAGTTTTATTTATTTGGTGAATGCACACACATTTATTTAGCATGCATATTAGCCTGTCTAATTGGGGACATGCTGTAGACTTCTGTTGTTTTTATATACAGATAATTAAAGTTTAAAGATTAACTCAGGGTTTCTCAAATGGGGGATTGCGACTGGTTGAAAAGCTAATCATTTAACTGAATGTAAAATCAAAATAAATTAGTGCTGTCAAACGATTAATCGCGATTAATCACATCCAAAATAAAAGTTTTTGTTTACATTTTCATTTAGTTATTTAGCAGATGCTTTTATCCAAAGCGACTTACAAACGAGGACAACAGAAGCAATCAATTGTAGTATTAAAGGAACACTCCACTTTAGGGCTGCTCGATTATGACAAAAATCATAATCACGATTATTTTGGTCAATATTGTAATCACGATTATTTAAAACGATTATTAGTGGACCATATGACCAAAACTTTATATGAAAGATTTATTTAAAGATAGTGATATATATCAAATATATATTTTCTGTAAATAAGGTTGCTATGACATCTACATTTTAGAGACCAGCGAAATGTCACAATTCTAGTAACTAATATTAGTTAAACAACAACAACAACAACAAAAAAGGTCCTCAAAATTATTGAAAATAATTAAGCTGCCAAAAAAGCAAAGGAATACAATGCCAGTAATAAAGCAAAAGAATACAATAGAATAAAAATAATAGAATAAAGCAAAAGAATACAATAGAATAAAAAAAGATACAAATGAAACAAACTGTGCTTTAAGTTTTTTTAATGCATGTCTAAAGTATTGAGTTAACAGCCTACTAGAGAAATTGAATAACCCAATGTAAAATAAAACAGCGTAGTCTTCACTGTAAGAATTAAACTTCCTTTGTTTCTTATTAAAGCTACAAAAGTCCTTCACTCAAGAGCAGTGTGTGATTTTGTCTTTGTCTTTTGTTGTTTGATTAATATTAAGCACACAGTCAGCAGTAGGAATATTGGACCGCTGTCACTTTAAGAGCCGCACGGATCCAATTTACTGTTACACATGTATTTTCATTCTCAACACTTTACGTTCATTTATTACGTAACCGACGAGGGTTTACGTGAATAATCACTATCGCCGCATTTTGACACATTTTTGTGTGTATTTGACTGTTTAGCTGCTAAAAGATGACTTAACATGTCCGTGTTGTGTTAGTCTCTGAGCGCATACACAGTAGCCTAATCTTCCCGAGGAGGCATAAGTTCTCTTTCACGCTTTTAAAAACATAAATAAATTTAATCAACTTTAATAAATCAAGCACGTCCCATTTTGCAAAAGTCTCGTGACATGATTTTATTGATTTGCACATGAATTTGGGCTTTTATGTAGGAACGAAAGTGCACTGCTGGAAAGGGGGGCGGGATGGGGTGCAATAATCGTTTTATCTCGATTACTGTATTTTTATAATCGTTGGAGGCCGAAATCGAATCTCCGATCTCCGGGTCTGGTGGTAGCACGTTTAGCTTAGCTTAGCATAGATCATAGAATCAGATTAGACCGTTAGCATCTCGCTCAAAAATGACCAAAGAGTTTCGATATTTTTCCTATTTAAAACTTGACTCTTCTGTAGTTACATCGTGCACTAAGACTGACGGAAAATGAAAAGTTGCGATTTTCTAGGCTGATATGGCTAGGAACTATACTCTCATTCCAGCGTAATAATCAAAGAACTTTGCTGCCGTGCCATGAGTGCAGCAGGCGCAGTGATATTACACAGCACCTGAAAGTAGTCCCCAGCTAGGTAGCTAGTTATGATATGTGCCTATTTGCAGCGCGTTTGTATTTGTTTGTGTTGTGAGTATTTGCAGCACACGTGCTATCAAACAGATGAAGATGTGTTCGTAATTTGCAAGTGTTTTTTCTATTTGCATGTGTTTTTCATTTGCAGCGTGTTGAGCTCACTCGGCCACCGTACTATATAGCGTTGTTCGATTATCAAATCAAATGTTGCAATTTCTTTAAAAATAAGTATAGTATGGTCTGTAGGGCTGGGTGATTAAAATGCTAACACAAATGATCTAAATATAATTTTCCTTGATAAATTGCAAATTAGTGATGCACTGAAATTTTGGCAACTGAATTTTCAGCCGAAACGGCAAATTTCTGTTTCAGTCAAAATAGATTTGAGGGCCAAAATCACTGACTGAAACAGTTATGTTTAAGTAATGTTTATCTGATGGCGTGTTTTGACCATCAGTGTCTCGTGCACACAAAGTGGATAAACTACAATAGGTAAACATGTAAGATGTGTGGATGCTAATGGATTAACAGTCGATTTCTCATTTTTAATCGATACCGATCTTAAAAATCTTTAGACATTTGCACTAGAAAAGTAAAAAAGACTTTAAAAAAATACCAAAATACTGCAGAGGAACATCACTTTTTTGTAGCGTGATCAGAAAGTAATGCAATACATTTACACATGATGATACAAGACATTTAAATTTAGAGACCATGTTGTATTGTTATTTTTAATTTATTTCTTAAATTTTCATTACTTTTTCCTTAAAAGCTTTACATTTACATTTAGTCTTTTAGCAGACACTTTTATCCAAAGCAACTTACAAATGAGGACAATGGAAGCAATCAAAATCAACAAAAGAGCAATAAAATGCAAGTGCTATAACAAGTCTCGGTTAGTCTAATGCAGTACATGTAGCAAATATTTTGTTTGTTTTTTATTCAAAATCGGGCAAAATCACTGACTGAAACAGTTACATTTAATTAATGTTTCTCTGATGGCGTTTTGACAGTGTCAGTGTCTATCCCGTGCACACAAAGTGGATAAACTACAATAGGTAAACATGTAAGCTGTGTGGATGCTAATGCTGGATTAACAGTCAATTTCTCATTTTTAATCGATACCGATATTCATCTTCATCCGATATTAAATCTGAACATCAGTTTTTTAGTCTGTGCTGTTTTCTGTTGCATTAACTTCCCTAAACATTATTTGTAGCACCTGCCATCCGGTCATCGCAATAGGCTTTGTGCTTTGTTACTTTTAATAATAAAAACAAAGTCCCAGCGTTCTGCTAATTTTATTATGGAATACAAACAATAAATGTGGTTTTGACGCTCTTTAATGTCAAGTGACAGATGGCTGCATCCACATCAGTTCAAACGGCACGTGAACCGATCATCTCTTCCTTTTTAATACTAGTTACAGAAGCAAATAAATGCTGAATGGACATCAGAAGCTGTTGAAAGAAACAGAACGACTTGTGAAATGTTTTTATGTCTCATATAATCGCTCAATCAGTGGAAAGATGTCAAACGATACAAAAGACACATAACATTACATTTACCTCAGGAAAGCCAATGTCCATAAACTCAATAGTCAGCTATAAAAAATAACTCTAGAGAGGAGCGTGCTGATAAATATATTCACTATATTACATATTCATTACATTTTTTTCTTAACATGTTGTCTTCATTATATAAATCTGTCATGAAAACAAAATTTAATTACAGCCACTGATTAAATGTATATATTTCTACAATGATGTGGAGTATAAACAATTACATCATTAAAAAGTTGATATAAAAACTGCCTATAAAAACACTTTTTCTAATATAATGACATTTTTTGGATGACTGTTGTATGTTTCACCTATTGCATGTTTCATTTAATTTAAACGTTTGTTAGCTTAATTTGATGAAAGAGCTTCCATTGAATGGCACAGAACTACAGTTGATCTTCTGATTGGTAAATGTGTGTTTGTAGCTGCTGGGAGCCCCTGATCTGCCCGTGGATGTTGTGGACTGCAGTAACACCGGCTCTGGACTCCTGCTGACCAAACCACTTCTGCTGAAGACTGTAAACGCTGAGCAGATCCTTACTGCTAAGTTCAACATTCCTGTAAGATGCATCATTTGCTCTGTGTTTAATCTGCTTATTTATAACCAATATATTATTATTAGGGATGCATGATATGGGATTTTGCCGATATTCGATATGCCGATATTTTTTAACTTATTTTTGCCGATAACGGTATATTTCCTTTTGTTTGAAAACAACACCAAGTCTCTCCTGTGCAGAGATTCTAAACAAATTATTTAAAATTTTAGTTAGTTTTTAACAAAAACGAACTTGTTAGAATTAAATAAACATAAGCCCGTTCTTGCGAGTATCCTTGTAAACAGTCATTCGTGTCTTACATGAACATTATAGTTAAAGATAAAGCATGCATGTGAAATGTAGTAGGCTATGTGAGTTCCTGGAATTGTATGATGAGATTTTAAAGGGATAGTTCACCCAAAAATGAAAATACTGTCATTTACTCAGCCTCGAGTTGTTCTTAACCTGTATGAATTTCGTTGTTCACCTCAACATAGAGGAGGATATTTTGAAGAATGTTCTTAACCAGAAGGTTTCTGGTCCCCATTGACTCCAATAGTGTATTTTTTCTTTTTTTTTCATACTATGAAAGTCATGCAGCAGCTGTTTGGTTACCAGTATTGTTCCCAATGTATTCTTTTGCGTTCAACAGCAGAGGGAAACTCATACAGGTTAAGAAAAACAACAGAATTTTTTTTTTTTTTTTTTTTTTTTTTTATTTATTTATTTTTTTTTTTTTTTTTTTGGTGAACTATTCGTGGAAAGCAGCCTAATATTGCTGCCGTTGCCATTTGTGTCAATAATGTGAATCAAACATCGGGAAAAAAAAAATCACTCCATGTCCTTGACTGAATCACTTTTGTAAAATAAGAATTAATCTATATTGAATTCATACAGTGAAGACTATTCGATCTATTTGTACATTTACTTTATACAATATAATGTTTTTTTATTCAGTGCTTTAAGTTTTTCCAAGTAGGTCGATTTGTTAAGTATCTTTGTTCTCTTGTCATTCGTGACTGTTTACTTGTCTTCAGTAAGCTTGGTTTTATTTTGTCTAGTACTATTTTTTGTGATATTGTAATTAGTAACAAGAATTATGAAATTTCAGTGCATCAAAAATGTTTATAGGATACAAATTCTATTTAAAGCTATATATAATTATTGTGATGGGGGGCCCTGCAGTAAGTCATAGCCCCGGGCCCAGTGAGGTCTTAATGCGGCCCTGGATATCATAACAAACACGTACAGTCAGTCTCCGCAGCATTTAAATGATTTTGCAATGTTTTCGTTTCTGTCAAGTTTTTACTTTCATCCCTCTATGCTTGCTTCTTTGTATGTCTTTCTTACTTCCAACTCCTTTCACTGCACCGATCACCTGCTTTACTACACATATAAACACAACACCCTATATCACACATCTGCATGGCACGACCATGTACATATACACTCAGCATTAACGCAACCACTCAGACCTTACAGCGCACACAGACATGAAGGACATACTCGCATACAAGCGCGTACACGCCCGCTCATATCTTATTCATTTGAGCATCACACGCAGCGAGCAGCATTAGCTACACACACACATCTATGGGTGCACTAAGGTTTGTCACATGGAATGTGAATGGAGCTGGCTCCAGAGAAAAGAAGTTAAAAATATTTAGCCATCTTAAAAAACTACAAGCAGACATTGTTTTATTACAAGAGACTCATAGATCTGCCACAGCTACAGATCAACTTAAAACAAATGAGTTTCCTAATGTGTTCTCAGCCTGCTATAACTCTAGGCAAAGGGGAGTAGCAATTTTAATACATAAAAATGTTAATTTCACAGTACTCAACACAGTTATAGATCCAGAAGGTAGATTTCTAATCATTAAATTATCTATATTTGACAAAAAGTTATGTATTGTTAGTATATATGGTCCAAATGTTGATGACCCCTCTTTCTTTCACGGTTTTTTTACCGCACTATCTGAACAACTAGATTGTGCACTTGTTATTGGGGGAGACCTCAACTTTGGACTAAATAAAGAAATGGACAGGCTAAGTACAGCTGGAACTCAGCGCAAGTGGGAATCCACAAATATAGTTAAACAGTACATGAGCGACTATGGACTTTGCGATGCATGGCGTTCTCTCCACACCAACAGTAGGGAATTTACTTTCTTCTCACATGTCC
Organism: Aspiorhynchus laticeps; assembly: GCA_023376895.1. Taxonomy (NCBI): domain Eukaryota; kingdom Metazoa; phylum Chordata; class Actinopteri; order Cypriniformes; family Cyprinidae; genus Aspiorhynchus; species Aspiorhynchus laticeps. The sequence continues at coordinate 16,938 of JALXFT010002258.1, read as the reverse complement.
ATCACTCTTACTCTCGTCTGGATTATTTCCTAGTCAGCAGCTCACTGCTGAGTGACATTTCAGACACAGAGATACACCCTATAGCTGTCAGCGATCATGCTGCTGTTTCTTTAACTCTAGTAAACAAGAAGACCACTCCACCAAGTTATAACTGGAGATTCAATACATCATTGCTTAAAGACGACGATTTTATTAAATATTTTAAAGAAGAGTGGGCTTTATATTTAGACTATAATGACCTGCCTGGAACATCAGCATCTGTTCTCTGGGAAGCAGGCAAAGCTGTGATGAGAGGTAGAATAATCTCATTCTCATCGCATAAAAAGAAAAGAGAAAATAAATGTATTCAGGAATTAGAAGAAACCATAAAAACTTTAGAAGAATCCTACGTATCCTCCCAGGAACAGGAAATGCTGAAAAAAATATGTAAAGCAAAACTAGAATTAAATGAAATTATTAATAAAAAAACTAAATTCTTAGCACAAAGACTTCGCTGGCAAGAATTTGAATATGGTAACAAATCAGGTCAATTCTTAACGAACCAGTTAAAAATAAATAAAGAAAAAACAACTATATGTGCTGTTAAAGATTTAACTGGGGATACAGTATATGACCCTGAAAGAATAAACAATACTTTCAGAGATTTTTACGAATCTTTATATTCTCCACAGATAAACCCATCTAAAGACGAAATTGACCAATTTCTTGACAATATAACTCTTCCAAAATTAACAGACAATCAAGCGATGGCATTGGATTCTCCTCTGACATCAGATGAACTTCAGGAAGCTTTGAACAGTATGCCCAATAAAAAGGCTCCAGGTCCAGATGGCTTTCCAGCAGAATTCTATAAAGAATTCTGGGCTATTCTGGCACCAACATTCTACAGAATGTTGCAGGAAACCAAAGAAAATGGCAGACTTCCACCAAATATGAATTCTGCCAATATTAGTCTCTTACTAAAACCAGGCAAAGACCCTGTATTGCCTACTAGCTATCGTCCAATATCCCTTATTAACGTGGACACTAAAATAATCTGCAAAGCTATCTCAAAAAGAATAGAGAAGATAACCCCTCTCATAATTCATTACGACCAAACTGGTTTCATAAAAGGGAGGCACTCCTCAACAAATACACGTAGGTTACTTAACTTGATAGACTATTCATGCAATAGAAACCTTCAAATTACAATATTGTCTCTAGATGCAGAAAAAGCTTTTGATAGGGTTAACTGGAATTTTCTATTTGCAACTTTACACAAATTTGGTTTTGGAAACTCTTTCATAAACTGGTTAAAAATATTATATAACTCTCCAACAGCATGTGTCAGGACAAATGCCCAAACGTCCTCTAGCTTCTATCTTAAGAGGGGCACCAGGCAGGGATGCCCCCTCTCCCCCTCACTGTTTGCAATTTTTATTGAACCACTAGCAGCAGCAATTAGACAGGCAACAGTGATTAAAGGCATTAAATGCAAGAATGTAGAACATAAAATTAGTCTTTACGCAGATGATGTGTTACTTTTTCTTCAACATTCACAAACCACTCTCTCTGAGGTAATTACATTAATAAACTCTTTCTCAAGAGTCTCAGATTATTCAATAAACTGGTTAAAATCAACAGTTCTTCCAATTAATTGCTCCTTCCAGAATTCTTCCACTCCACTGCAATCTGGAAATATTAAATATTTAGGTATTAATGTTTCTCCTAAACTGGCAGATTTGATTAAATTAAACCACATCCCACTTTTAAAGAAGGTAGAAGATGATCTAACCAGATGGAGGTCTCTACCCATATCACTCATGGGAAGAGTCGCCTCAATAAAAATGATGATTTTGCCAAGAATTAATTATTTATTTGCAATGATCCCAAGCAAACCACCACCTGACTGGTTTAGATCTTTGGACTCCTCCATCTCTAAATTCCTTTGGAAAGGTAAACCCCCGCGTATTAGCTTAAAAACGCTGCAAAAGACCAAGGATAAAGGAGGACTAGATCTACCTAACTTTTACCACTATTTCTTAGCCAATAGGCTTCAACACATTTCAGGGTGGTTAAAACACACCCTCTTAGATGAGCCTTGGCTAGATGTAGAACAGGCATTATGCAATAATATAGAGATTTCGGATCTGCCATTCATTAGCTCGATCAGTAAACGACACGTATGCTTTAAAAGCATCAGTATCAGCTCTTCTCTGACAGCATGGTGGGAGTTTCTAAAAATGACGGAGTCTTCACTAATCCCATGCAAACGTACCCCCATCTGGAACAATCCTGACATATTGCTAAACAACAATATGATAAACTTCACAGATTGGAGTTGTAAAGGTATTAAATACCTGGAACATATATTCGAAGGGACAGACTTTATTCCCTTTGACAAATTAATTAAACAATATGGGATTAATAAGAACAGATTTTTAGAATATCAACAAATTAAATCTATTGTAAAAAGGAAATTTAAGTCTAATCATATCAATTTACAAATACCACCAAGTGTGTCAGATTTTCTTAATCTCAAAACCCCCAAATTAATATCTAAAATATACAGGGCACTTTCCAATATAGATGAATCAGTATCACTTCCTATTGCAAAATGGGAAGCAGATCTATCAGTAAACTGGGACCATAATTTCTGGTCTCAGATATGTTTAAAAACCTTTGAACTGATTAGAAATCCTGGATTACAATTAATACAATACAAAATTCTGCATAGAGTGCACTACACAGGTCATCGGATGTTCAGGATGGGTTTTACAGCTTCTAACAACTGCTCACACTGTAAAGGCAATACACCTGACAATTACATCCACGCTCTATGGTTCTGTCCACCTGTTCAGAGGTACTGGTACAGGATTTGTGAAGACTTATCAAAGTGTCTTAAATGCTCTATTCCAGCCTCTCCTTTAGTCTGCTTGTTGGGCGACCTAGATGGTGTCACTACAGAAGATAACACAATCCACATGGCTTTCACTGCCCTATGCATTGCTAAGAAGACTGTCCTCATGAACTGGAAAAATAAAAATAATCTTAATATCAACCAATATAGAGATTATTTGTGGGATTATATTAGCCTTGAAACAGCTTCTGCTGACACATTAGATCAATCTATCTGGGCTCCTTTGATCAGCTCCATCACCTAGTGTGGGTGGGGGTCCCGATTCTGTCCGGCTGTGGTTTTTGTTGTTGGCGTGGGGTGGCAATATGGGCCTGGGGCATCTGGGGGGTCCCTGGGGATGGGTTTCTTGGGGGGTTCGGCGCTGGGGCTGCGGCCTTGGCCTGGATGGGGTATTGGTGACTCTTGAATGCTGTTTCTCTGGCGGCGGCATGCGGCGCTGCTGGGGATGCCTGTGCCGGCGGACGTAGGTTGCCAGCCTGGCGGCCGCACTGTTCCGGGGTTGGTCCGGGGGGGTTTGGGGATCTGGGGACGCTCTGCCTCCGGCTTGGGGTTACGGCTGGGCCTGGGGGGCTTGGGTCCTGGTTGGTGTGCCGCCGGGAGTATGGGTTGGTGCATGCGCTTGGGCCCGGCTCTGGTGTGGGGGTCTTCGATGCATCGGTGCCTCCGCAGGGGGGGGGGTCCAATAGAGGCGGGGTATACGGGCTTTACCTGGGTGTCTTATTGTCTTATGTAGTTTGGGAACTGACTGGATGATGGGGTGGGGTAGTTTTTCCTCTGCTGTGGGGTCTGGTGGGCCGCCCTGGGCTGCCATGGGCCCTGGTCTGGATGGGCCTGGGCCCCCCGCCCTGGGCAGATTTGGGGTAACGGGGGTGCCTATGGGGGTCAGCGGGGGAGCTGGCTCCAGAGGGGGGGGTATTTTGCCCCCTCTGATGTTTTCCTCCCCATCCCTAAGGCTTCACTTCTCCCGCTCCATCACACCAACACATAGGTAGGGTTTTGAGGTGCGGGTGAGTCGCTGGGATGCGGGGGAGGTGGTACTCCTCTGTCTCCTCGTGGCCGCCTGCATCTCAATTACACATTACAGCTTAGACATTCTCATTACTTACTGTCACATGACATATACATATAGGGCCTTGGGGGTGGGCACACTGAATGGCATCCGGAGGGCGGTCTGTTCATTCAGCCTTCCCTCTGGTGCCAGTGCCCACTTCTCAATTTTAAGTTGCACATAGACATTGAGGGCTCTAGGGAGGGGACGAGCTGACACAAGCTTGTGGAGGGTGCCCCTCCCCTGTTTTAAAGCACCCCTGTTTTAAAGCACCTTAGAACAACACACACCAACACTACATTTGAGCGGGTGGGGTGAAGCATGGGGTCGTCTTTTTTTTTTTTTTTTTTCTTTTTTTTTTTTTTTTTTTTTTTTCTCACACCCCTGTTCTCTGTTCTCTGTCTGGGGCCGGGGGCTGTGAGGATGAGCTGGCCGCCCGGTCGGGGTCTGGGCTGTTGATTTTCTCTGCTGCTGCGGGGACCGGGGTGGTCTTCCTGTCCCCACGCCGGAGCGAAGGGGGTTTAGCTCCGGGATCGGGCGCTGGCTACCCCTCTGGGGGTGGTGGTGCCTGGACCTAGGAGTATAGAGTGCATATGGGGAGTGTGAGTGTGGGTACCGTGTCCATTTTTGTGTGTCTACATGTGGGGCGAAGGTGTGAATATTCGTTTGCGTGCATGAGGGTGGGAGCATATGCTTGTGTATATGTGTGCTTGTCGTCTACGTCTATGTGTCAGGTCGGGCCTTAGACTCCGCCTCACTCATCATCTTAGTCGACCCCCACAACACCACCATGCCCTGCCGGTGGAGGATGCCGCCGGTGCGTTGGTGATTTCTCGCGCCGGGGAAGGATGCTCGGGCGAGCGCCGGCCCACTCTCGGCGGTCGATTGGCGGGGCCTGGCCCTACTGGCCTTGCTGGGCCCCGATTGTGGGGTGGGGGGCCTTTGGGTCTCCGGGCCCAGGGCCCGGTCCGCCCTGGTGTGGTCGGCTGCCGGTGGAGCCTGCGGGCTTGCCGCCACGGCACCCTGGGGCGCCTACACTGTGGCTGTCGGAGGTCCCGCCTTCGGGCTCTCCTCTGCCCTTTTTTGGGTGGAGGCCGCGGTTGTCCCTGCGGTGGTTCTCCTGGGGGTCCCGTGCCCTGGGGGGCCTCCGGATGTTTGGGGCCCGGGTCTTTTCCGTGCCTGCTTCATGCCTTGCGGGATGGGGCTGTTGTTCCCCACACACACTATTAAACATTTACATGGAGGAACCTTATGAACACAAGCGCGCTCACACACACAGGTGTACACTCAAGCATTCACATTGGTGTAAAAACAGGTGCTCACAGACACACATTGTCTTGATCTGCTGTTGCTTCAAAACTTATTTTGTAATATTAGTTATGTGTGCTGCTCAATAACATTTAACATTTAGAATTTATTGTGATTTATACAGATGTTGGTTGTTGCTGCAGTCTCTTTGATGTTGTGTCTTCGGTTGTTTTCTCTTTTTGTCAGCAGGTATTGAAGCAAATTGTCTGTTTTTTTTTGTTTTTTTTTCTCTCTCTCTATCTATCCCCCATTCTCCTTTTTTCTCTCTCTCTCTTCCCCTTCTTTGTTGACTTTCCCCACAACCTTTTTTTTTTTTTCTCTTTCCTCTCTTCTTTCTCTCTCTTGTTCTCTCTGTCCCCTGGTCTTGTCTGTCACAGTGTGGTTAAGTAAAAGGGTATATAAAATTAAATTAATTAATTAATATTAAAAAAAAAATGTATATATATATATATATATATATATATATATGTATATATATATATTTAATTAAAAAAAAAAAGAAAAAAGGCTGTGAATGATGATAGTATAGCCATGCATATGTACTGTCATGTGTTATCTGTGCTACTGACAGGCCCAAAAAAAAAAAAAAAAAAAAAAAAAAAAAAAAAAAAAAAAAAAAAAAAAAAAAAAAAGAATTAAATAAACAATAATGAAGTTCTTTTATAATGAAAGTACATTGAAAGCTTTGAAAATAATTATAAATTGACTATAAATCAATCACTTTTGTTCAGACAGATGCAGTGGTAACCTTAACATTTTATTTAAAGATTTAACATTTGTAGATGGTCTAAAGAAAAAGAGTTGTAAACATTCTTAAAAAAGTTCATCTCAGAGCTCGTAATCTGTTTGAAAAAAAAACAACATATTACACATTAATAAATAAATCTGTATATATAACATTAATTTACAAGTGTCATGTTTGTGATTTTTATTCATGTAAGCTATATCTTCTGACCTTTAAATCAAAACATATTCTTGATTTTACGACATCAGTTACGGTTTTATTTAATCAGAAATACAATCTTAATGTTATTTGTGTATTTTACTTTCATTTTATTATAAGTATAAAAATTTGCTTCAAGAATGACCACAATGCTGATTTGATCTTATCACTAGCACACCCTGAGCACATGTGAGTTATTCGTCTTATCGGCAAGACATATCGGCATAATTGTACATATCGGCCGATTCTGAAATCATTCAGATAATATCGTGCATCCCTAATTATTATGGAAATATATCTTTTGCTTTTACTATTCAGAAGCAAGTTGCTTTGTGTGCATTTAATCCAGATACAAAAAATAAATAAAAAAAATGCATATTTAATAGGCATGCACATTATATATGTGACTTTAAGCGTTTGCTATCAGTGTTTTATCAATATTGTTCAATTTGGCTGATATTAGAAGCAAATAATACCAGACCTTTTTTCAAATAAAAAAAAACTTAATTTTTTTATGTGCCAACTGTCAAAAGTATTGCTAAATGATCTGTCTTTTCTACTTTAAATTCAAATTTCAGAGTTTGATTTGTAGTGATAAATTCTTTTGTTAAATTTAGTTTTTCAATTTTTTTTAAGAATAGTGTGTGGTGTTCAGAATAAGGGCTCAATTAATGCTCGTAATTGTTTTTTGTCTGCTTTGCTATCAAAGTATGTGTATTAAATCTAGATAATCAGCATCAGGGGCTGTTTGTATGAAACCACAGTAAAATTCAGCGTATCTATTTTACAAATGAATGATTCATCTGTGCATATGTTTCATTTGTTACATTTTTTTTTTTTTTTTTTCACACATAACACAACACAGCATCCAAAATATAACAAAACAAAACAACAGACACATACTCAACATCTCAAAGTCCAGTCAAAAGGGAGGGAGAGAGGGAAGAACAACAAAAACACAAAAGTCACTCCTCCATACAGTCACGTATATCAAACAAAAAACACTGCCAAGCATCAATGGTCGAAGGCCTGGCCCCACCAACTCACACCGTTGTACATTCACATGTCACTATTTGCAGGAGGCTACGGATCCAATATGTTTTTCTACACATGTGTGGTGTAAACCAGTTCTGTATTATTGTCTTCTTCGCAGCTGTAAAACCAGCAAACAACATTCTCTTTTGCATTGAACTAATACAGAGACCTGAATAATCATTAAGAAGACACAAACTTGGGTTAACAGACCAATCAATTCACAGTAATGATGACAAAACCAGGTTTACATGTGTCCATAGACTGATGACGACAGGACATTCCCAAAACATATGCAGAAAAGTGCCTGATGATGTAGTGTTACATATATGGCAGTTCAAATTTGACTGTAGTTTCATTTTAAATCTTTTGTAAGGAGTTATGTATGCTCTATGAATGACTTTGAAGTGAATAAGACGATGAGCCAGATTTTTAGATGTTAAGCTGAGATTAGATCATTTGTTACATTTTTGACCTCATAAATAAAACTATAACGACCTTACATGCCTCCAACTCAGAGTTTAACTGTTAATGATTCTTTCATAATAGTAAAGAGTATTAGCGGTTTAATGTTGTCATTTAACTTGATATCCTCGTGATTATGGGAGGTTTATTTGTGTTTTTATGTGCATGTAGAACCACAGGACCGTGACGTGCGTGGAACGCAAGCTCCGAGTCTTACCCAGCTCACGAATATCCCGTTTGGAGGTCTACAGACAGGAAGAGGGCTCTGAGGATGTCATGGTGCTGCAGAACGCCGAGCGCATTGATTGGACGGCAGGAGACACGCTAGGAAGCCTGCGCTTCAAACTGTACGATGAGGGCAATAGACTGGTTTCCCTTCGGCCAAAACTCACCAGCAAGATTAAGGTGTGGTTTGTTTTCTTTACATAGTGTGTCGCTCAGGTTTACTTTTAGTGACTAAATCTGTTTGCACTGACATACTGTCATACTCAGCCCAAAAAAATGGTTCGCAACAAAATGAGGGATTTAACAATGTTGACAACCTTCCCTATATATTTAAAATACATTTATTTCATACTAAGTATAGTTCAAATCTATTCAAATATTTACTGACAGATAACTCAAAACCTAGTGATATAAAAATTGTAATGAAACTTTATTTGGAGGATTACTTGTGCACAATGCATATTTCTTATTAATAATGGCTCAGTGGTAGAGCATTGCGTTAGCAGCGCAAAAGGTCGTGGGTTCAATTCCCAGGGAACACACATAGTGATAAAAAAAAAATGTATAGCCTGAATGCGCACTGTAAGTCGCTTTGGATAAAAGCGTCTGCTAAATGCATAAATGTAAATGTAATAAGCCTAAAATGTGTTTTAATGTCACTTTTGATGAGGATTGTGCGATCTTTGAATAATATCGCCCTTTAAATGCTAAATATTTAAAGTGTACCTAAAGTATACTTGCAATAGTTCCACTTTAGCAAAATCAAATATACTAAGTATGCCTTTAATTGGACTTCAGCACTACTTCTGCTCAATTAAAATGCATTAAGCACAAAATTAGTTGTTTCAATTTAAGTATACCGGTTTAGGATACTAAAAGAACAATTGCAGGGCATTTTATTAAGTACATAAATATTAAAATGTATTTGTAGTATACTTTGCATGAAATGAATGTATTTCAGATACATTTAAGTATATTTATTTTTCACTAGGGTTTTAATTACAAAATATTCAAACACACAAAATAAATGAGAAGTTTACGTAATATGTAATATACGTTAACATTCATCAATGAATTGGGTGTCATAAAGTAACACAATTTTTATAGCATTTATTAATCTGCTTAATTTTAATTTGCAAAAAATACTACTGGTAATGGTTGTCTTATGCTTATATTATGTTTTTTATTTGTATTTATGTTATATTATGATCAAACATGATAACCATAGTCAGTAATATATTTGTGTGTAATCAAATGCTTACATTTATAAATGCTGTAAATCTTTAATTGTTACCAACAACAACAAAATTTGGTAACATTTTACAATAAGATTCTCTGTTAATATTGATTATATTTCGTTAGGCTATATTATGAATAATAATGATAATAATGTTTTATTTGTTGTCTTTTTATTTGTATAATATAGTATAACAATATAACAAATAATATTTTATGTTGTGTAAAATAGCATACAACAATACAGCAAAAAAAATAATAATTTGTATTTATGTAGTTACGTTATGAACAAATATATAATAACCATGATCAGTAGTATATTTGTAAGTTAACAATTACCTGTATTTATACTGTATATTTACAAACAACAACATTTTTCATTAATTTTCTATATGTTAATGTTGTATCTGTTATACATAATAATTATGATAATAATAAGAATAGTATTGTATTGTATTGTTTGTTATATTTAATATATTGAATAATGTACTATTATAATTAACAAATACAAAAATGCTATATGTTGTTATATTTTATTTTATAATATAGCATATAACAGATACAATATTATTATGTATATTTGTCATGCAGTGTGTATATTGTGCACAGTATAATATCATATTTGTATATGTACATGTATTTGCGTGTTTCTTGTAGGTGAATTGGACAGCTGATATAAACGCAGAAGAGCTTTCTCAGGGAAAACTGCCTCCTCTAAGTGTCCCGTCTAAAGCACAGAGAGACCATTTCTACCACGTGTCTTTCCACGACCAGCACACGGTCAACTTTTCCTTCATCATTGTGTAAGTTACACACAGATCACGTGTCTGTCTGTCTTTTATTATATACCTAAACAAAAGCATGTCTCTGCATGTGTGTGTCTCTGAAGGCCTCGTCCAGATGAGCCTGAGCGTTTGCGGGTCAACCTCAGCGAGTCGACGGTGAAAATGGGAGAAGATCTGTCTGGAAACATATGTAAGTATCATCTTTAGGTACATCATAATTGGGTTTGATTTCAAATCAGCGAGTCATGATGTGATTACAAAATTCCCAGGTTTCTTTATATGTAATTTAATTGCATCATTTCTGTTGAAACTAATTGTGTCGCTTCACAGATGCTCCATTTGTAGATCGCTCACCAGTTTTGTGTTTGTTAAAAACATTCATTTTAAAACTTGTTTCTCTCTCAGATGTAGAAGTTGTTGATCAGTACGGGAATAAAACGGACCGTCTGAACGCTGATATTTTGAAGACTTTGAGTGTGTCTGCTGATGGTTTGGATAAATCAGCTCTGGCCGTTGAATGGCAGGTACTGTATACACAACCACAGACACAAACAAATGAGCAGTTTTTGATAGGGATGCCCTCTATACTGCCATTCTCTGCCGCATCGGGTACCGGTCAGACAGGGCAGATCCAAATCCCATATTGTGTGTATACTATTCTATGTTACTTTTAAGCCCCACAAAATGCACAAAAGCATTATAAAGCACCATAAAGTTTTTGTGCACTATATTCCAAGTCTTCTGAAGCCTTTTGATAGCTTAATGTGAGGTACAGATGAATATTTAAGTCGTTGAATTACAGTTCACGTAAACTCTTTTCTCGCTGCGGCTGTCAGTCATTCTCCATTCAGCATTCAAACCCCAGTCGCGTTCGGTTACAACAGTCAGCTCGGTAAAACTCTCTCCAAAATCATTCGGTGTTCCCATTATTATGCCTGCTTCACACATACTCCATTTGCAGTGCGTATGCAGTCCATGTGTGTTACGTATGTGGTGCAGAAGCAGCTGATCTGCGGCTGTTTACCACAAACACAACATTTATCCATTATTTTGGTTTCAAACCAAACGTCGTTACTGAAAATGCTTTTTCAGCATTGTGATCCTCTTTCATCACAGTACAGTAATACAATCATTCATAGACATATTCATGTTTAAACTAAATAAATATAAACAACGTATTATTCAATGCATTTGACTTCTATATTTGTAGCCAATATTAAAGGTGGGGTAAGTGATTTCTGGAAGCCAATGTTGACATTTGAAATCACCAAAACAAACACGCCCCTACTCCAAAAGGGTCTCGCCCCTATTTTGATAGCTCCGCCCCACATGTACGTACGGCAACGATTAGTTCTGTGAAGCAAAGCAAAACCAATGTTACTCACCTATCAAGAAGAAACAAAGCAACCTCGGCATCCAATCACAGGCCTTCCCGCTCCTTGAGTTCTCTCCAGCGCTGGAAAGCTGATCCGATATTTACACGGGTCCTACTTCTTGCCTTATCGTAAGCCTTCTTTTGTTCCGCAGACGTTTTCCTCTTGTTTTTTATCCTCCATCTCTATCTTTCTGTCGTCGCTCGGCTCGGCTAATGTCCGTCATGTGCACTGATGAGCGCTCTCTCCTCTGCATCATGAGCAGGCACGCCCCTTACTGCTGATTGGCTACAAGTTTGTTTTGGTACTCGGCCCCGACTCAGTTTTCTAAAGCGTTTTTGAAAAAATACATACCCCACCTTTATGTTGCTCAAGCAAGTGGCAACACATTTAAACTCAGCATATAGCCTAGGCCTACTTTTCTTACATTAAAAGTAGTCTATCACAAATCTATTATAAATTTAAACTTACCACTGACAGAAACTGTCGGCTCTCGTGCCGTTTTTGCATTTAAATCTTTATTAGCTACAAGCAATCCCGTGGGTCTTAAATAACTTTGTTTTTCTACCTCCACAAGTGCATCTATTATGTTGCCTTGTTTATATGAAAGTGCACTTTTCCTTGTTTTAAACCTAGTCAAAAAGCCACGTGTTGACTCTGAAACACAGTAGACTTTATATCTATTAACAGGATGTTCATGATGTTAACTTGAGCGTGGAAAAATACGCACTGCAAACTGAGTATGTGTGAAACAGATAAAGGTCTATGGTTTTACATAAAAGGACTTTATATTGCTGGGGTTTATTGCTGTTTCTACAGTGCATTCAGAAAGTACCTTCACTTTTTTCAGTTTTGTTATGTTGCAGCCTGATACTACAATTGTTTAAATTCATTTATTTTCTCTCATGAATCTGCACTCCGTACCTCATAATGACAAAGTGAAAACAGAATTTTAGAAATGTTTGTAAATTTTTTAAATAGAAAAAAACTGAAATATCGCATTTTCATAAGTATTCAGACCCCTTACTTAGTACTTAGTTGAAGCACCTTTGGCAGCAATTACAGCCTCGAGTCTTTTTGGGTATGACACAGCAAGCTTTGCACACCTGGATCGGGGGATTTTCTGCCATTCCTCTCAAGCTCGGTCAGGTTGGATGGGACCGTCAGTGGACAGCCATTTTCAGGTCTCTCCAGAGATGTTCGATAGGATTCAAGTCAGGGCTCTCTAGGACATTCACAGAGCTGTCCCTAAGCCACTCCTTTGTTGCCAAGGAATGCCTTCTAATGTATGGGCAGAGGTGTACAATAACTCTTAGTTATGTATGTGTGTGCTACCCATGAGAAGGACCATTGGACTGTATCAGTACACAGAAGTGTGTGCTTTTCTCTCTGTGTGTGTGTGTGTGTGTGTGTGCAAGGCCACGAAGAACTGTGGTTTTGCTACAAGAACCTTAAAAGGACTTCTGCTATCTTGGTCGAGTTTACTGCAGTTCAAGGACATGAGGAGGCGATGCTTGCACCTGGGAGTATCCTGGAAATGTTTGGGAAATTGCAACTTGCCTAGAAGAATGCCAAGAAGATGACCTTGCCTCTGTGATAAACAACAGGAGTATTAAAAACTGACGACGGAATCGTTGCTTCAGACACTGATCCCATCATTGCCCTGACGCCTGGAAGCCCAGAGCTGAAGAAAAGAAGCCCACAGCTTACGACGCCATTGATTGGAACCGTGATTATTGCCTTTTTACCGTCATCTGTCTGAATACTCAATTCTGATTGGCTGGAAGGTGTGCATTAAGTAAGTGATAATGCATGGCTTGCTGTGCATTAAACGATTTTCATGCATGACATGGAGACCAAGAACCACCCGACGCGAAACGGAGGATAACAGCGCAATATTTGACCGCTAAAAATGATGGTTATTTTCATTAGCTACGGCTCGTTAGATCTAGCATTCTGATCGCTTCAAGTCAGGCACAGAGATGAAATAGTGCGGTAAGATCACATTTATTTGAATGAATTACAGCATTTATTTGAATTAATTATCGAGAGAAAAAGATGACAGTTGTGTGTGCATTACCTGCGTCTGTGCATCTCTCTACAGACAATGAAGCTGTGTTTAGTTACTTCAAATACAGCGATTTAATTATCACCTCGTTGCTGAAGAATATAATGTAGCGATCTAGTATCTAGGCTACTTTATTAATAAAAGTCCCAGGGCAGCTGATAACATGTTTCTGTGTAAATGCAATCTGCAAATTTCGATCTCTCTCTCTCTCGCTCTCTGTGTGTATGTATGTGTTTGTGTGCGAGTGATGTGTGCATCAATTAAAGCAGTGCATTAATGTAGAAAGGTGATTAAACTGACTTGGAAATACCTGTGCATTAAATGGTTTTAATGCACACCTGCCAGCCAATCGAGTATTCAGACAGACCATGGTATAAAGCCTTTTAATGCACAGGTAATTGCACGTCTATATTAATGCGCTGTTTTCATTGACCAGTGTAGCCAAGTTCGTGGTTTTCTACTTCGGTTACTTTGTTTCTTCAGCACAAACTGCACCCAGCAAATCATGCATTCGTGTCATCTATCTATCTGTCTGTTAATGGGAGGAAGCCATGCCCCGTCTTGAAGTTTACACCCACATTTGGAGATCTCAAGGCAACTCTCTCTCTCTCGATAATTAATTCAAATAAATATTATAATTCATTCAAATAGACGTGGTCTTACCGCACTATTTCATCTCTGTGTGTCTGATTTAAAGCAGGCAGAATGCTAGATCTAACGAGGCCGTGACTGACAAAAATAACCATCATTTTTACCCTTCCGGTCAAATATTGCGCTGCAAACATCATTTACAGCATCAAGTCAGTGCTGGCAACTGACCATGGTATAAGCGAGATAAAGGATTGTGGAATAGAAGATTTTAGCTGTGGATTTTTCCTTACGTACATTTTTGTTTATTTTAAAAAGAAATGTAACCATTTGGAAGAAATTTAATTGATTACAGAAACTGCCTACCAGAGCTTGATTTATAGTGGTTTAAGACTTTGAATAAGAACATGCCACAAAGGAGTCTTCTGACCAAGTTGTAAGTAGTTTGAAACCTTTGTAATTTAGGCCAGACTTGACTTACTTTACCTGACCTGAGAATTAGGTTTATTGTAAAGTTATTGTAACGTGTTCCCAATTGTTTTAAGGTTTATGAATTCAATTGATTAGACATGGGTTTTAAATGATTAAAATTAAATAATTAAAACAAAATTCAGACAAATTAAAATCAAAGACAGGGAATTTTGAAAAAACAAACAAAACAACAACAGAATTTGGGGAAATTAAAAGAAAAAAATGCAAATTTTGTTACATTTTTACAAATTGTTTATTGTGTAAGTAGTGCTGTCAAATGATTAATCGCATCCAAAATAAAAGTTTTTGGTCACATAATATATGTATGTGTGCTGTATATATTTATTTTGTATATATATATATAAATACACACACATACACGTATATATCTAAGAAATATGTTATGTTTATATATTAAATATATTTGTATATAATATAAATTATATGAATATAAATATATACATGCATGTGTTTGTATTTATATATACATAATAAATATACACAGACAGCACATACATATATTATAAGAACAAAAACTTTTATTTTGGATGTGATTAATCATTTGACAGCATGTGTAAGTTTTGGATGTCAATTAATTAGACATGTTTTTTGATTAATAAAATTTAATTTAACCATCAGAATGGAATTTAGGAACAAATTAAACTGATTTAATAGGGCCCTGCCTGTGGTGTTAAAAAAATAAAACTATAAATTTCATGGTGTGTATACTGTCATACCATGTAGTACTTGTAAAAATGTGTCTATTTTCATTTAAGCATGTGCATTTATTTGCAGGCCAGCAGTGGACTGTTGTCTGTTTGCGGGGTCCGGTTCGTGGGAGGATCTCCTGGGCCGAGAGAGTTGTGCTTTAAGTATCAGGACATGAAGGAATTTGTGCGAATCGAAGTCACCGCGGGACCTCCGGTACAGATAAAGCTGCTGGAGAAGCCGGAGATGGTGTGTCATGTTTTCACATCCCGAACACTGAGTTTCATGGGGGGGAACAGTTTGAGTAAAGCTCGTCTCTTTAGCCTCTGCAGGTCGTGAACGGCCAGGGCTTGGACGCTCCGCTGGTCGTGCAGCTGTGTGACGAATGGGGAAATCCTTCAGCAGACCAGCGGATTGAAATTGTGATGAAGGCTCGGATGCCACAGTTGAAGGTACATATGGGGGAAGGAGAGGTCTGTGGATACATTTAGTCATTTAGCAGACGCTTGTATCCAAAGCGACTTACAAATGAAGACAATGGAAGCTATCAAAATCAACAAAAGAGCAATGATACGCAAGTGCTATAACAAGTCTCTGTTAGCTTAATGCAGTACACGAAGCAAAGTTTTTTTTTTTTTATTATATAATAAAAAGAAAACAGATAGAATAGAAAAAGAATATAGCAGGCTAGTGTTAGATGCCTTTTTTGCTTTATAATCACAAAAAAAGACTTTTGACTGTACTTGAAAAGTACTTTTTTTAACATACACTAACATAACATAAGTGAGATCAAATGTCACTAAAAGATTTTAAATTTTATCACTTCTCGATAATCAAATTATTATGTTGACAAGTAGAGGGTTTATCTACACTAGTCAACATTTGAAGTGGATCAAAACCTTGTCTTAGGACAACTTTTTTGATCCACTTCAAATGTTGACTACTGTATTATGAATGTTATGAAAAAAAAAGAATGCATGAACATGAAACATAAAATTGTGAAACCCATCACCTTCTCAGTTTTAGATCTATAGACTGTGTTTGTCTGCATTTCTGCATTATGACTTCACATTGGAACAAAAATTGCAATGGAAATTTAAAAAACAAAATTGAGTTCCTACTGTGGGGTCTGTAAATCTAAACTTTTAATATTTTAAATTTTACTTAAGAGCTAATGCCCTACTATTCAACTGAAGTTATGCAATTTTTTTATCCTTTTTTTGTTTTTCTCTTTTAGATAAAGTCTTTAATATCATCTCAGCCTGTGGATTCAGAAGGAAAAGCTTGCTTTGTATTAGAAACTATAAGTGGTCCAAAGTAAGTGCATACTGAACCCTATAAAGCCTACTGTATTATATTTGACACATGAATTTCCAAGGCCTTTCAATGATCAAACTTTGCTGATAAACCTTTATCAAGTAAAAGGTATTTTAGTATAATTGTACAAACGTCCACCTTCAGCTTGTGCTTCACGTGTCTTTTTGCTGTGTAAACTGATTTTTATAAAGCAAATGTAAGTATAATTTTGATATTGTTAGTAATATTTTAGTATGAACACCTACTGGACTGAATCAGCTTAGGTTACTTGATGATCCAGACATAATTTTTTAGAAAAGTCATATTGAAATGAGAGTATTAAATATGATCACCAGGCTTCTGAGGAACGTTTACTAGTTCATCTCTCAATCATCATTGTATTGCATCGCGTTATGTTTTGAAACTACAAAGCTTTGATCATAAAACTAAGCAAATATCATCTTACTAAGATGTATTATTGGGAGATACAGAG